>BGPR01000085.1:1667442-1682534 GCA_013235015.1 Araneus ventricosus | reverse complement strand
GCCGTAACTTCGGCTACGTCATGAAAATTAACCAACGAGATGCTTTCATTCAGTGACTGAACCAGTTCATTTGAATTCCAACAGCACCGATATGTTTGGGTACATACGTATGGGTTTTACAGAGAAAGGTGTTAGGCGTCTAGTAGCTTCCTGGCTCCCTACTACTCTCACTAGGGTATAGTGATTTTGTTTTCTCTAGTGCTTCTTCTAGTGCTTAAGGGGCAGGTTAATCTGTCAAATCAGTTGCTCCCGATTGCGTTTGTATTTTTGATTTCCCAGATTTTACTCAGTATTTCTTTTTATATACCTGAAAATGTATCCGTATACCTGTGTCCCAGCCCCTAATTAACGATCAGTATCATTGATTTCCAATACATTGTTTCAAAAATGTCGAATGATTTCAGGCTTTCATCGACACCAGTTGTCATTGCTAAGAAATCTTACGGGAAAACGAACGTCAACTTCCTCCAGAATTCCTAGACATTTTTTTTGTTGAAATTGCGAGTAAATACAGAAAAACGCTATTCAAAAACATAAATACAGTTTTATATGATCGAATAGTTCAGTTTGATAAGCTTCTCCTTAAGCCTAAGCTGAAATTCAACTTTTAATATCACAGATAAGCTGAGCCCGAACGAGTTAGCATTTGTATTGCTGCCGACCAAAGGTTGATTAATACTACTAATCTATTACAGATATATTTTGCTTATTTTAGCGAATTAAATTCAACTCAATGATTAACATATGTAGCGGAGAGTGGTGTAAAACCGGGTACCTTGATTTTGGCATTATTAATTCTCCTTTCTAGTGGACAAATTCTGAATTATATTCTGCTAGTGAAGAAAACAGAATGGTCATAGTGGCCGTGTTGTTGCTGTTGAATTCACTTCGTCTGTGAAGGTTTATTTGTTTTACGACGCCAACTCTCCAATGTTCGCTCCTTTTTAAACTGACCCTGCTTATTAACTATTACAATTATAGAAACTATATGTAGTCCGGCTTATTATATGTTTACTAATGATTTATATCCTATCAAACAATAAAAATTTAGTCAAACAATATTTTGTTGTCCTGTTTTTTTTATATAACCTCTGCCCTCGGGGTAAAACCGGGTACTTTTAATGTGGTAAAATTGGGTGCTTTTAATGGGGTAAAACGGGGTACTATGGGAAACGACGGATACCCGACCGAAGAGGATTTTCTTTGATTGTCAAATAGTTGGTAATTTGCGAGGGTCATTCCTATTTGACATTTGAGTCAAATGATCTGATGGAAAGCATTTCCAATTTATTCCGATTTCCAATATTTTCTTTTTTGTGGTAATTTAAAGTAATGCAAAGACTTATTTTAGTCAAAATTTTAAAAAGAACTGAAATTTATTTATACTATTATTTCTTCGCTTGCAAATAAACGATTTTAATTCAGTTTTTCTCATATAAAACTTAAAATACATGTAAAATTAAAAATATTTTTCTCAAAGTCTTTGCAATTGTTTGGTTTTATTTAACACATCGTCATTTCGACTGAGTTCGTCTCTTAGTTAGCTTGAATTTTAAAGAAGGAAGAATTACGTTGAATACATTTTTCTTCTTTTGCTTTTGGATTGGATTATTTTTCTCCTTATTCTTTGGATTTGGATAATTAAAATACTAGGAGAACCCAGTAAGTCTATTACGTTCTCCAATTTCTTGTTTTATACAATATTTGTTAGATTCTTACATTTCATTTTGTTGCTATTCTATTCTATTGTGATTTCCAAACCAGCAGTGTTTCAATGCGCTATTGACATTACTAGGTTCCCTGTTCCATTCCTACAATTTTTATCCTTAATTTATATACGAGTTTTGGAAATGCTTTTAAATTGATTGCCTTTATTCTTAAATTGCCAACTATTGTAATTATTGTTAAATTTTAAATAAATCGTGTTTTTTCTGAAATTATCAACTATTATAACTAATATTAAATCTTAAAAAATTGTTTTATTATTAAATTGTCGTCACATAAAATAAATTTATGCTACTTTTTCAATAAAAATCTATTTTTTGCGAATTTTCCATAGAGTTAACATGTGTACTAGTGGGGTAAAACCGGGTGGTTTGACATTTTCTGCAAAAAAATCATTAGTAATAAAGTAGTAAAACAGTGACTTTTTCTGAAAGATATATTGTTCTCTGATAAAAAATGAATATTTTAGTAAAGTGTGACAAGCTCTATGTCAATTAGCTTAGTTCCAACAGGCCTTCGAACCTTAGGTACCCGGTTTTACCCCACTTTCCCCTACTTGTCTACCATAATTGCTGCAAATCTAAAATACAGTAACTTTTTCACATATACTGAAACCACTTTACTGTAGATATTTTCCCTTACATTTAATTGAATAACTTTAAATAAAGTTATTTTAGTAAATAATTGCTGAAATAACTTCAGTTTCGCGAAGCGCAAAATATTTGTATAACATTAGGATCGTCTCTAGGAGCCATTGAAACCATTCGTCACAGTTCTTTCTCCACTGTCCCGCAGCGAAGCGAAACATAAACACGTAAGTTTCTCTTTCGATTCAACAGTCAATTATGTTACTTTATTTCATTTATAGAGAAAATATATTTAAAGTTCTTTAAATGCGACAATTTTTTCAGAAGGGTAGATTTTACAATGATAGCCCATATAATTATTAAAAAAATTCAAGAAATTAAATAATTACTGAAATAATTTCAGTTTCACTCAGCACAAAATTTTTGTATGGCATTAAGATTGTCTCTGCGAGCTATTAAAACGATTCATAATAGTTCCTTCTTCACTTTCCCGCAGCGAAGCGAAACCTAAACACGCAAGTTTCTCTTACGATTCAACACCCAATTATGTCACTTTATTTGACTTACAGAAAAAATATAGTCAAAGTGCTTTAAGTGCGACCATTTTATGTTTCAGAAGGGTTAGGCAATGAAAAAAGAAGCAGAATTCATGATTTCCTGGCTGAAACACTGCCGAGTTCATTGAACTGCAGTCACATTAGCGCTCCTTCATATCTTATGGGAGGTAAACATGAATCACCAAAAAATATACTGTGATTTCTATTCTTCACAAGAAAATTATATGGATTGCTAGAGAGGTAAAAGAAAAAATTGGTTCAAGCTCTTGTTTTATGCAAAGTAGTGTGAATAGTAAGGATGATTTAAGTTATTTGAATGAGTTTCTATTCATCTTGATCTCTGAATGTAATCTGTTGATAACAAAATATTGGTCAGTAAGAGAACTTGCACGCATTTCCGAAAAGCTAGAGACCAAAATGCATCTTTGTGTTGATTCTTTTTTTCTTTTACAAAACATAATAGCATTCCACGTCCGCGCAACACCTTTAATGCTATTTAATAACCTTTAATAATGCTGCTAATAACCTTTAATGCTATTTATTCCTCTGACTACTAAGAGTTCTCAAAATCTGACTACAGATGTATACGGAGGTTTGCCTACTAATTGATCTGTGGAATGGTTTCGTCCGCCCCGTTCCCCCTTTTCTCCTCACTACGGTTGGTGGGAGGTATGAATGGCAGGCCTTTCATCTCTCATCTCTCCCCTAAGGGTCCCTTTAATGACCCCTCCCCAAACGCCTCCCCCCCTTTCGGAACAGAAACCCACCGAAATCCGCCCCACTAGTATAGAAGTCGCATGGACGGTTACGGTCAGCTTAGGAATCAGAGTGTTAAGCAGTGTCGCGAAGTGGAAGGAAAATCACAACACCCCGAGGAAGTGGCTTCTCTTAGATCTTTAAAAATTCCTCTGACTGCTGCCTGATTTTTAAACGCTACAAATTTACGAGTGTCATCAGGAGAGAGAACATTAGGCTGGTCTGCTATTGTGTGTTACATTACTAATTTTTCTGTTAGCACAGACTATGTTAATTAGTAAAACTCTGAAGATACACAAAAATGCACTGTTGTGCATGAAATAACTAGTCGCAAGTATTTACAAGCGAGAGCCAGATTTCCCATAGGGCCAATCTAGGCCATGCCTTAGGGCGCAATAATAAGAAATTGCAATAAAATATTTATAACTTTCAGCATTATTTTCAAGAAAACATATAAAATGCTATTTTTAAGCACATCCATGCACTTTGAATAAGCCGGGGTCACATTTACTTTGCCTTTCTCTATAGTTATGATGTGCACACAAAAGGATAGGGCTCAGAATTAAGTGATTTGGCCTAGGGCACAAAAATGTCTAAATCCGTTCTTCTAGAAGCAATGGAAAAACTGCAAGATGAAAAATAATTCAATTTATAATTCAAAACTTAAAAGTGATTAAAAGAGAGAAAAAAATAGCAAATAGATAAATGTTTACAATACTGCTTAATAAGAACTTTATTATGTTCAGGGGATTCAGTCTTACCTATGGCATCACAGTGAACGATGCTGTGGCTCAGGAAAATTAACATGCAGCAAAAAGTTATAGATTACTTCCTCTGAATTTGTGAACAGTTCTCCTGCAAACATTTAAACTATAAATGTTGCAGAAGATTTCAAATTCACCGAGTTATTTGGCGATTTCATCAGTAAAAAAAGTGTTTGCAATGTTTTGCCTTTTTTTATAAAAAATTTTGCAAAAATAAAACTTTGAAAATATCATAAAAGTTTGAAGTTATTTTTGAAACAGGATTCATTCAACCAAAAATGACTGAATATTTGCTAATTATATAGGTCAAATTTTTCCGAAATTTAACATCCTTGGAACAAACTTTTATAGTCATTTGAAATATATATCTAACATGAGCTTGGAGTGAATGTTCCATAAAAAATAATCATCCAAATTCTTTTTTTCAGTGGAAAAGAAGCTGTCATTTTTTATTTAAACAAATTTATAATAACACGAGTGATAGAATTAATTATAACGAATGAAAAAACGAAAATTTATCCAGGACGAATACAAACCTAGAACTAGATAATTAGCAAATCAAATAAAAGAATAGAAATAATATAAGATGTTATCTTTTAGCTTTAATTCTCTAAAATTGAAAGATAGGGCACATTTTAAGTTCTATAATCAGTGGAAGTTATTCCCCTGTTTATAAAGATTTTCATGCCGATAAACTTCTCCATATAATAAATAAATACAAATCCTACATACCATCAGCTGATAATTATTATGGTTACCCAAGAATTATTACAATATCCTCAAACATTTAAACATGCATGATCCAAATCAGATTTCATGCCCATTATAAATGGATTACTACACTTAACATTAAATTGCTTCCCATTGCTGCAATTGGTTTAAAGACGAGTGAGTTTTATACCTCTTCTTAAAGTGTTCGCATTTCCAGGTTTGGCATTACGTTGATGGACTTAACTCAAGTCCTCCCTTTTCCAACTTATTAATATGAGAAAGTCACAATTCAGTTTCCTGAATAAACTTTCTCCGTTTAATTACCGAATGTTGCGGAGAATGTTGGCAAGTAATCAAATCGTAAAGGTTAATGCCATCAAAATTGATAGTGGTTGTATAATTAGAAATAGTATGAGGAATATTATAATGTTTTTTTATTAACTGGAGAAATATTTCCAAAGTTATGTAAATTAAATATCTATATTTACATGAATTTCTACTTAAGGAATGCTGAAGAACGAAATATATCATGATATTCCATCATTTAAAATTTGATTTTTATTATTCCCATCTTATTTAAATCGCTTTTCATGTAATTTAATAAAAAAATACTTGTTCAATACATTACTTTGAAAACAAAACGTACCGATTTGATTATTATTAATTATGCAACTACCATTGAAGTTAATTATTAAAAAATAATGTACACGGAAAAGATAGGAAAAATATAAGTATATTTTAAAATAGTAAAATGAATTTGCCAATGTCAGAGTTACAGTGTTAACCTATCGATTATGGATTAGTGAAATCGAAATTTACTCTTCAGATTGAAAATCTTTAAGAGAAAAACAAAAGGAAAGTCTTTTCCTCCATTTCAGAGTGAAATGGAGGAAAAGACTTTCCTTTTGATCCTCGGAAGCGAGATGTTTTTCGATTTCGATGTTTCACGATTGACCAAAATAGGGGTGAAGTGAAAAATATCGGGAGATGTTTACATTTTACTTAGTATGGCCTAACAAAGAATCCGGAAATACGCTCATCTAACTCATTGCCTGTTACCCCTTTCCAGAGTAAAATCGTCAAAAAGTGCTTGTCTTGGTATTTTGAAACAATCGGTAATATATGTTAAAAACTGTGTTAGCTCCAGACCTCTCCGCCTATGGGTTACTTGTTCCTTTCTCCACTGGTGTGCAAAAAACGCATGTCACTGTACATTAAGACAGTGGTGTAAGAATAATTTGAATTCCTTTAACCTTTATTTATTTAAAATAAATGCTTCCCGTTTCAAAAAGAACCAAAGAGTACAGACATTCCGTTTTCGCAACACGAAAAGGTATTAAAATTACGATATTCAATCTACATGATGCAATGTGTTCAAAAATTCAGTAGGATTTTGAAAAGAAATCACACAGATTTTTTTTTGCATTCCAGCCAACGACAACAATTACGTAATTTATTAAAAATACGTGCGACACAACTATAATTCCCGCAACAAGGAATTTTCAGGAAAACACTCATGGGATTGTGACTTATGATTATTGCTTGAATAATTCACAAAAGAAAGTCAAATAGAAAACAAGTCATGCAGATTTTCAATAATGAGGAACACAGAAAACTGCAGATCAGAATGTTCGTGATGTTCTCTGTTTATCATATTATTTATCAAAGCAAATCGCTCCGTTGGTTTGACAAGGTTCTAAAGGTCTGACATTTTTACCGAAAATGAGATTGTGAGTTTATACTATTATACTATATAATTATACTATAGGAGTTAGATCTATAGAATGAACCGACTCTACTTGAATTCTCTAGTGGTAAATAAATGACCAATTAGTGTACCAGGGTTCTATCACTGAACACGACATATATACTTTTCATTTTGACAAAGTTCCTTCTGCGTTTACTCCGGGAAAAGGTTCTATCTGCTTTTATTTTGACCACTAATCAGCTGTATCATTATTCTAGCAGGCTATGATTGTTTGTTTGAGCACTAATGAGGATTTGCATCCATTATAAAAGTTTTATGTACTGTTTTACAATAGACTAAAGTTAAATTCATTGCCATAGCAACATGGAAAATAAGTTGTGCGATATAGAAAGTTGGCCTGATTTATTCAGCGACACAGGCAATGAAATTGATTTCGTCCATTCCACATGAAGTGAGAGCAGCGATGACAGTTTCATTCAGAGTTTGAGGTAAGCATCTTTATTGTGATATTTAATTATTTCGTAATACGGTATTTTAAAGAGCATAATATTTACGCATATTATATTGCATACACTATAATATAAAGCTACACTGTTGGCATACTATTTCTAACCAAGCCCTTTATTACTAGCTAACCTTTTTTTTCTTTTTTTGGTAACTGGAGGAAGAAAAAAGGCGTTTAACACTTAAAGAAGTGCCATCACCCAAGCCAAATTAACCGAATCAATGTTTATTTACAACTTCGTAGTGTTGTGAATGTTTGATATGCTGCTTGTAATAGCCTAGGCCTACGGTTTTTAAGAGAAAAAATGAATAGAGAAACAAAATAAAAAAGAAACTTTCGTAAAGGTAAAGTTACTCCGACCACTATATTTTTAATTTATAAATTAAGTTTATTTTTATTTTTTATATATTTTACAATAATATGGTGTTAGATTTTATTATTCTTGTCACCTCAAAAGGGGAACATTTATTGACTTAGGAACCTCTTTGGGCTATATAATACGTGCCCTACCGTAAAAGATTTGTTTCAAACTCGATATTAATGATGTTATTTTTTATTATCTTTAGATTACAAGTGCGTGACCAATCCCCAAAGAAAGCTAAGAAAATTGTGGCTAATCCTATGAAATGAAAGTGTAATGCAAGGAAAATAGCTCACCGAACAAGAAAATTTTACATAAGTAAAAGGAGAAAAGGTGTTCCAGAAAGAAGAGTGAAAGCATTGAAAACTGTAATTTCCAATGTAAATTTAAGTGTGATTCACTTTAATCCTTAGCCACAGCTACAGTAAAAAGGCATTTTCTTATTAACACAACGTGTCGATTGTTAACGGCGAAACCAAAGATATTGAGAACGGAACAACGAGTCGAAACGGAAGAAGATGATTGGATTGTATATAAAGACGAAGCAGGTAATAAGAAGAATAAAAGAAAAATTAAGTCGTCAAGACAGAAATTTTCATTTAAGTACTTTTTTCGAGAAGGGAGAGAAAATATTGGTATGCAAGCCTTTCTACTTAGGAACATTATCTATATCTCAAAAAGGTACTTACGTATTAACGCCACCGAAGCTACAGATTTGGCGGTTTTTAAGTGCCTCCAAATTTGTCGGTTTTTGTACTTACGTATTAACGCCAATTTGGCGGTTTTTGTACTTACGTATTAACGCCAATTTGGCGGTTTTTGTACTTACGTATTAACGCCAATTTGGCGGTTTTTAAGTGCCGCCAATTTTTGGCGGTTTTTGTACTTACGTATTAACGCCAATTTGGAGGTTTTTGTAAACAAGATTGTTCTTTATTGGCGCATTACCGCCAATCTGTAGCCTCGGTGGCGTTAATACGTAAGTACCCTCAAAAACCAGTATACACTAGCACATTCAACTAAAAATGTAGAAACCAACACACCAACCCAGAACCAAAGAAGAAAGAACGGAAATAGTAGAAGAGTACTCAAAGGAGAACCAGTTTTAGTAAGAGAACACATAAAATCCTTCTCCGTAATAGAGTCCGATTACTGCAGAGAACATGCCAAAAGAGAATATCTGGGTCCTCACTTCAGTATTGAGAAAATGTATGAATTGCACAAACTCAACAAACTCAAACAAGGCGGATGGCATTAAAAACGGGTATCATACGCATCAAATGCCAAAAATGAACATACGAGGGGTTATGAATGAGGAGAAGAAAAATAATGATTTGCCTCTATTGCTATTTGACATTCAAAAGTTAGTGCATGTGCAGTTAGAATCTTGTCAAACCAAGGTACCGAAATGTTTAATGCTTTAAATGGAAATCGTTTCAGTTCATATACATATATCTCGAAGGTTTACCTGAGCAATAATTAAAACAGCTTCGAAAACTTTGGCTTTGTCTATCAAAGGACCCAATTAAACTCAACTCAGAAAATTATTAGTAAGAATTCGGGATAAGACTGGATGGAATCTTATTAAGACTGCATGCAGTTTTCTTAATTGCCTCAGTGATTGTTCTCTGTTTCAGATATTATTAAAAGTAAATTATTATTTAAGTTTAGAAATTGGTGCTATAGTTTAAACGCATTCATAAAAGGGTTCAGAATTTCCTCTAGTGATTTTGCGATAATTTCGAGTGGTTTCTCTCTCTCGTAAATCAACCGAGGTATTGAAGACATTTAATTAAGAGGAAAAACAAATACAAACACAAATGAATTTCCAAAGGAAAGTTTCTATTTGTGGTATATCAAACATTTGGACTTTGCTTTAATCTGCTGAAGACGAAAATTTTATTAAAAATTCGAATTTCTTTCTTGTTTGGAAGTTTTGAAGGAAGAATTATCAAAATTTAAAAAAATTGAAAACACGTTTTTATTGGAGTTAATGATTGTAAAATTCTACTTAAGTTTTAATCACATTTATAATATATATTTAATTTTTAATGGATGTTTAGAAAATTATGACATTCTTTGTGGTTTAATTCGCTTAGAATACTGTTTTGATTTCATCACGCTTTTATATTTTGATTTTGATCCCCTGGGGTTTTTTTGTGAAAAATTATTTTCTGCTTTTCATTAATAATAAATTCGTGGGGTGTTTTATTTTTATGATTTTTTAGTCTTTAATTTTTAATTCATATTTGCAAATATCAATGGACATGATATTAGTATTTTAGTAAACACAGTACCAGATGGCGCCTGCGTGTGAAAAAATCCCTAATTGAAATTAATCGATAAGCTTATATTAAAGATCTGAGAATATTAAAAGGGTGCATTGTCTTTCAGAACACACAACATATACATTTCAGAATTGTAGGACGTCAGAAAGTGAAAACAAAATCTATAACAAAATATCTTTACAAAGATCAAACAATGTTCATTAGTTCAAAGAAATTAGTTCAGTTAAAGTGCATAAGGAAAAAAAAACACTTCTTTTTTATTTTCTATGCTATTCTGTCACGTCATCCTTTTAATCCTACAATACTTCATAATTTTCTTAGTAGTAGTACTTCTTCGAAATTTTCTACATTGAAAAAATAATAGTAAACCCTCAGTACAATTGTATCTTATGTATTTTATCTATATTCTTTAATCCAATTTTTTGAACACTATCATAACTTCTTATGCAACAAATTGGACAATTTTCAAATTCGATATATTAAAAAGAATGCATGTATTTTACCCATGCTTGAGATGTGAAAACCTTTTTTAATTCTTATGAAGGAAAAATTAAATAATGTGTCTGTGATTTTCTTTAAGATAAATGCAGGGAATTGTTGTTATATGGATAAATATGTAAATTTTTTATGTAAAGTAATTCTCATTTGTTCAATGTTTTGAATTTCATATATAAGAAAATGAGATGAAATTCCTTATAATAAACTAAAGATAAGATTTATTCTACTAATGCTGTTGAAAGAAGGGATTTCAATTCTTACATCCTTGACAAATTATTTTTAAACTGGAATCTCTTATGAAAAAGATCATAACAAAATTATTTTTAATCTAAAAATTCTCTTTCACAAATTATTTTTTATCAGATGAAATATCGTTTGAATAATAATGTATAAAATACACATTTTTTGGAATTACAAACATTTCAGAAGATTTTTTAAATAGACAACTGAAACCTGAATTCCACTTACTGTAATATCCTAGAAATTATGCCAATAATTACGGAGCGCCCAAAGTTTATTCCTTAAAACAATTAAAGTTTCAAGCAGACAATATGAACAAGGAAGGGTTTTAATGACTGGTACAAAATTCACAGACACAGTAAGCTGATCAGCAAACCTGAATCTGAAACACCATACAATTAATATCCTCCATAGTATATTTTGTGCCAAATTTCGTAGCTCTAGGTCCAACGGTCTGTCCTGTAGAGTGCCAACACACACAGACACACATTCTTCTTTATTAGTAGAGATATGCGAATTCCGGCACATATTTACATGTAAGGAACTCGAAACGCAGTCGTGCTTCTTAGCATTTACACGGATATATCGAAGTTCCATGGAACCTATATCCAAACGTTTATTGTTAATTTATATCTCATAAACTGATACAATAAACAGTACGGACAGTTCTTAATATTATTTTGATAACTTTCGCTAATGTAGTACATTTTTAAGCAGAAAAAAAGAAAGAAAAACACAATAAATAATGCAAAGTCACTAATGTGGGAAACTTTAAACACAAAATTCCAAACATAGAGAATGATCCCCAATACGTTAGCATATAACTTCTGAGGCAACTGACATAAAAATTTGATTCAACAGAAGATGTGGATGTATTTCTTTTCTACAGGAACAAAGAAAATTTATTCCAAAAAATAGACTATACACAAATTACATTCCAATGGCTTCTCAAGAATATCAACCCATTTCCTAATATTAGAAATCTCTGTAAGTTATTCAAAGATTTTCGCTGCGATTTTTTGACTTGACGTGTTCGATTTCTCATTGTTCAAGTGATATATGTCAAAGGGATTTCATTTCTCATTGTTCAAGTGATAAAAATCAAAGGGATTTCATTTCTCATTGTTCAAGTGATATATGTCAAACGGATTTCATTTCTCATTGTTCAAGTGATATATGTCAAACGGATTTCATTTCTCATTGTTTAAGTGATATATGTCAAACGGATTTCATTTCTCATTGTTCAAGTGACATATGTCAAACGGATTTCAAATAGAAATTGCATTTAGATGCTTAAAATTTTCTTTCTCTTGAAATTCACTTGATGAAGTTGCGTGAAGATTTTTCAAGTGATTTATGTCAAATGGATTTCATTTCTCATTGTTTAAGTGATATATGTCAAACGGATTTCATTTCTCATCGTTTAAGTGATATATATCAAAGGGATTTCAAATGGCAATTGCATTTACATGCTTAAAATTTTCTTTCTCTGGCAATTCACTTGATGAAGTGCCAAGAGTGATGCGACTTCTGCAAAATTTCTCCTCAAAATATGGATATGTCAGAAAACCTCTTTAGACCTGGTGTTCAGAATACTGGACAGCAAATTTCAACTAATCCTATTAATTCAATAATAGGTGAAATTACATGCTATTACTTTTATTTGATTTGCAACTTTCGTATTATTATAATATTTGAAAGAATTCCTCGTTTCGGGGCTGGAATCATTTCATTTATTTAGTTTTTAAACGCTTTTATTAAGTTCGAAATGTTTCATGTTTGTAAGTATGTACGTAAGGTTGGAATTTTGTGATCGATTTTTCACTCACTTCTTAATGCACTGGAGTTCTGAAATTTTGTATATTTATTGAGTCTTGATGACAGTGCAATATTTTAATAATTTTAGAGCTCGGAATTATCAATTTCAAAAAAAAATCGCAAAATTGCGTTTGCACTCGGTAGGTTGCCATGGCGCCATCTATAGTATTTTTGAGAACTAAAATACTTGACACAGTAATTTAAATGTTTCAATAAAAATAAAAATAAGTATGTCCTATTATAAATCTTTTTAAAGAAATTATTGCTGGAGTTAAATAAAGCATGGGGTCCATTACGTACATCCTATCAGACCTTTTACAATAAAATAATTGCTTTAGTTAGTTGATGTATAAAATATTTATAATACTGAATTATGACATAAATTAAAGACTAAACAAATAAATATAAAAAACTTTAAATAAAACCGCTTTTACGAATGCATTAAAAAAGAAAATAATAATTTTTCTCAAAAAGCTGGAGGTCAAAACAAAAATCGTATAGGCGTGAGGCGCTGAAAACAATAGGAGAAAAATATAAAACAACAATGATTATCATAAGAAACGAATTGTTATTAAACATTCATAATATAAAATATATTATAAATATGATTAAAATTCTAATTTATTTACAGTTTTTCTTCCTGCTCCTCACGCTTTTACGATTTTTGTTTTGACCTCCAGATGTTTGAGAAAAAAATATTATTTTCTTTTTCAATTCATTGGTAAAAGAGTTTTATTCCAATTTTTTTAATATTTATTCCAAAACATGTCTTGAAAATTTTTGTTCTTTGTAAGGTGGAAGTCTGTGATGAATTCTGTTTTTCGAGTAATTTCTTGTATTTAATCCCCTTTTTACCATTTAAAAAGCTTGAAAAATATTTTATTATCCTTTGAAAAACATTTTACAATGAAATTTGTGATTGGTATTTTCCGGATGCCTGACACAGGATACCTTTATTTTTAACTTTTCACCTACAAGCTTGAAATTTTATTTATCAGATATCCTTTGCAGTAATTCACAGTACATCAAAGGAAAAAGTCTCACTTCATTATTTATTTATTACGACTGAGGGGGTTTAAAGCATGTAATAATAAAAGTCAGAGAATGTTTACGAAAATACGTTTTGTTGCCTGAACAGACATTTAACGAGAACTTACAGATGTCTTTTATAAATGCATCTATTATTTCTTTATGGAAGGATTATCCATCGTATTTAAATACTTTGTGAGCTAAACATACCTTCTATTGTTTTTATTGTAAAAGCAAATATTTTGAGAATCTTCCCAGAATAAGAAAATTCAGGATGTTTTCATACACACACAAAGAGGACTTGAACTAAAGATAAAACCACAGTTTTCCTTCTCTCTTTCAAAGCACATTATCTTCTAAAAAGAAAAATACAAACTGAAACAAAGAACTGATTTTTTTTTCTCGATTGGATCCTACGTTCAGTGCAATAGAAGAAACATTTTGCTTGTTTTTTTTAATGTTACTATTAAGTATTGTTTTTTTTTCTTATTGTGTTAACCGTAATGTAAAGAAAATTAACATTTCATGTTTAATGTAGCTGTGCTAAAACAATTAACTCTAATTCATTGGTACTCAATCCGACATGTTTATTGTAGCTGTGCCGAAATAATTAACTCTAAAATGCAATACATAATTCATTGGTACTCAATCCGATTTCATGTGTCAGTTCTAAAAATAAATAAATAAACGCGTTCTAGAATTTTACATTTGCCATCTCTTTAATCACTTTCTTATGATTCAATGTATTTACAATATGTTATTAAACAGCTTGATTCAAATAAATACACAGAAAGAGCTTGCCTTTCAAGTTTATGCCTCTGTTGATAACAATTAAAATATCAAAAGAAGGCAAACTTAAAAGTGTGAATGGAAATATAAGACATTGATTTATTAATCTGAGAAATAAAATTTAATATCAAGAATCGAATTGAATTACAAGAATCGGGGTCATTTAACAGAACGGTGAACCAAACAACTGCTGAAAAAGCTATTAAAATTTACTTATTTCTCAAAATCAGATTTATTTTTGCAAAATATATCTGTATATAAAAACAATTTAACGCGTTTTAGTAAGAAGGAAACTCCTGTTTTGGTGTCCAAAGCTGCGTACACAAGGGACGGAACACTTTATAATGCCGTAGAAACAGAGCCAATTTACTTTTATTCACTAAGTTCTAATGTTTTGCAAGATCAAATACTTTATTAAACAGAATCTTTCTGTAAATAGAAAACAAATTAACATGTTTTAGCAAGAAGGAAACAATTGTTCATTCTTCCGAAACTGCCTAAACAAGGGAACGAGCACTTCGTATTGTTTGCAGAACAAAGTTATTTTCTTTTTGTCACTAAGTTTCTTATTTCTAAAGATCAAATACTTTACAAAGCACATTATTTTTGCTTAAAAAATCAAATAAACGTGTTTTCAGTAAGATAGAAGCTCGTTTCATTCTTCCGAAACTGCCTAAACAAGGGAACGAGCACTTCATAATGATTGAAGAACAAAGTTATTTTCTTTCTGTCACTAAGTTTCTTATTTCTCAAGAT
>BGPR01000085.1:1642804-1667432 GCA_013235015.1 Araneus ventricosus | reverse complement strand
CACTTCATAATGATTGAAGAACAAAGTTATTTTCTTTCTGTCACTAAGTTTCTTATTTCTCAAGATCAAATACTTTACAAAACACAATATTTTTGCATAAAAAAATCAAGTAAACATGTTTTCAGTAAGATAGAAGCTCCTGTTCCTTCCTCCGAAGCTGCCTAAACAAGGGAACGAACACTTAATTCGTAATGTCGGCACAACAGGGGTGATTAATGAGTTGCTAATCCTTTTGTAAAGGCACAGAGACGCGGGTCAAGCTGAAGTCCTCTAACGTCTAATTACTTTCCTGAGAAGAATAGATGTATTTCTTCTTTCCACTCTGCTTCAGTCCCCACAAAAGTAAGTGGTAATCAGCTGGCGTCTTTCGTGGCCACACAATAGATGTTTTGGAAAATGCCTGGGATAAATGTCTGGGTTTTTTCACTAGTTATCCGGGATTTTTCGTATGATTTTTTTTTTCCTTCTCTGGGATTTTCTATTTACATCACGCTATTTCTCGAAATTCACAGTCGTCAGATATTCATCTCTCATGAATGCTTTAAATTTTGATTCACGAATAAGCCCTTTTTCAGCGAATGAAATACATTTGAGAGACAAAGAGTGTAACTTGAATAGATGAATATAGTTTTGATGTGGATCTACTGTTTGCAATAAACAAGTAAAAGTGACTTTTCCTATTTGATATATTTTACACAACATTGACAAAATTCGTGCAGAATTTATTAAATATATTTCATAACTTTGTCTTCGTAGAAGAGCATGACGTATGCAGGTATTTTGGCATGTGTTCAGGCTCGTTATCCATATACATATACATCCTTCTGAAGACAAAAAAATTCAAAGCGTTTAAAATTTTTGTTCCTTATTTCTTTTAATAATTTCTTCATTTTGAATTTTCGAAATGCGTTGTGGATATTTAAAAATGAAAAAACAAATCTTGCAGTTTGTTGTTAATATGTCAGTCTGCAATAATTTAACCCTTTGGTGGCTTTTAGTCGAAATTCTTATCCAGACGGTAGTCTTTTGAAGATTTACTAGAAATAATGCTTTTTAGTGTCTAATAAAGACAATAGACGACAGCACCAATTCTATTTTTTTCCTAATGGATTTGTACAATCATTAACATGGTTTTCAAGAAAATAAAGAAATTGCTTGTGACCCTCAAAGGGTCAAGAAATACCTTTAGAAATAACAGAACTTTATGTTAATTTCTATGATCTACAAGAAATTTCAAGAAAAATTCATTTGTACGTTCTTCTATCTTATACAATTTCTGGAAGAATGCTTGATTATGAGTTGAAAGCATTGGAAATCCGAAGCTTTTAAGAAAAGAGTTAAACAGCTGCGCTTTGGAAAAATCATACTTCTCTGATACAATATTCATTGTTCGGATCTGTAATGTAAAGTAACGCGCATTTCATAAACTAAAGAAAATGAAAACAGTTTTATTCGTAATATGGGATGAAAATTAAATATCGATTGAAAATTTAATCTATGCAACATGCAATTTATAAAAAAGCAGAACTAAAAAGCTTCCTCTTTTTCTGAATGCTTTTATTTCTGTTATGATTAAATGATACGTCTCTATGTAACAACAACAACTGTTTCAGACTATGTGTGAAATGTTAAAAACGACTACATTCTAGTTTTCACTTATATATTTAATGTCAGAGTTGTTTCGTTTATTTTAAAGTATCTGAAAAAATTATGAAATTTCTCCTACATAAGATTTGAAATAAGTAAAAAATGAAGCATACTTCCATGAAATTAGAGTTGGTATTATCATATTTGTTTTCACATTGAAATTATTTTGAATAATGTTACGATTCATGCCTTGAACAACTTGAATTTGTTTCTTCTTGGGATTTCTTTTATTCTCTTTTGTCCTAATTGCATCCCTTGCTCCATTCTTTCTTGTCTAGCTCGAAACTTATCTTTGCTTTCTCCGTGAACTTTCTTCAATTCAACTATCACATTAATAATTTCGGCGCCCTCGTCCATCTTCGCTTCAGATCTTGCATTCGCCATACACAACATATCCCACATTTGACACCAGTGTTACGAAAATCGTCTGGGGTGTGTATGGTGAAAACAATCCAACAAGCAGTATAATGGAGAAGGACGATTTATTCTCGAAAACACGAAGCATAGGTAATAGGAATAAAAGCACTTGCACAAATCATCAACGCAAAAAAAACAGAAAATCACTAATAATAACAGTAACAGCACTTTCAATGCCGCTCAGCGTCTATTATCTTACTATTTCGCACTGGGGATAAAACTCTAAAGAGGAATTCCATAGGCGTTAGCACTCCAAAGACTATCCCAGTCGATCAACATATGTTCCGAGACGTCAGCAACTGCAGCTATTTATAATTTTCCCGACAGGGCATTACTTCACATGGAATCATCTAGTACATTCTGTCTATCTCCGTTCCTAATAGAGATATCGAGAAAATTCTAGTGTTTTTGAAAACCTTCATTTTTTCGCCAAAATGTTCGCCAAGGTCAGAGTTGTTGGCTTGACGTGCCTCCGCTAGCTATTAAGAACATCTGTAAATGTCTCTATCCAACATTAAGACTATCATTGCCGGAAAGCGACATTCCATGTTCGTAAAAATAAACTAAATGGGTTTCATTACTAAGCAATAATGAAATACTATATTTCTGAAATGAATATAATTTTATTTCTGCTTAAGATATTCAACAATTGCTCGGAAAATAATTATTATTAAATAAATTTCGGGATCACTGCCAAATCTTTTTGAAAGACATTCACAAATATTCTGAAAGAAGGGGTTTTTTTTACACATATGATGAAAAAATTTATATGACAGGCTTAAAAAAACATTATATTTATGAAAAAAATCCTTCATACACGAATGAAAAATAAAAGCGTTTTTTGTGGACTGGAACACAAAACAGAGAAAAAACTTGACAGCTTTAGAGCAAAAGTGTGCTCAGGATAAAGAATATTCCTTTCATATGACCTTCCCTATGCTAATTTTTTAAGCGTCTTTTCTTTTTCGTATTTTTGAAGTCCAATCGCAATTTTTTATTAATTTAAAACATATTTTTTCAAGATTCAAGAATTGAATGGACGTTTTTAATTAATTTTTTTTAATTGAAAAAAGGCACAGTAGTCTTATGAACTCGATTTTTCTTAGTTAGTTTTCTTTGTCAAAAATGCAGAACCAACAAAAATCCTTTGTCAAAAATCCTAACCCTCCTAGCAGCGGATAGGTCTTTTTCCGTTTATCAGGTTCAATTCAAAAGCAGATAATAGTATTTAACCGTATAGTTTCTTAAACAAGGATGGATAAAGATTTTTTTATGATTTCAGAGATACAATTAAATGCAAAACTGGTCGGTACATTCACTCTAAAACCTAAATTTTCTAACGTGAAAACAAAAAGATCAAAATAATTCGGCGCTCGGAAGGTTAAAGCTAATAATTATATATATGCTTCTAGTTATAAATTAAACTGCTATTATTTATTTTTAAGAATTAAATGACTCTTTAAAAATGGATTTCCAATACTAACCATAAGAAGCATCGATGATAACAATACAAAACTAAAGTTTTAAGGAATCGAATTTCTTCCGAAATGTTTTCTTCTGATTCTTAAAAGTCCTAATTTCAGTCTTCAGAAAATATTAATATTTTTACGAACAGAGATTAGTGAAAATGATTACTTTTTGGAAGTTTTGTTTAAAAAAACAAAGCTATTGAAACTATAAAGGATTTATTCTACCAAAGTCATTTGCATTTCGTTTGCAATTCAGAATGCTTTCAATAGCTCATCTCATTCTTCAATGTTTTGTGACGCGGTGGACTAGTGGTAAAATCTCGGCTTTGGCTGTGGGCGGACCCAAGCTCCACACCGGATTCCAATGAAGATCCGGAGTGATTATGGGCCTGGTGGGTGTTAACTCTTATAAGGGCGGTAGTTTCTCGTCGGAACCACCTTTTTGTGAGCTTTTTTCTACGAGGGCAATTCGGAAACTAACCGCCGTTTGGGCGTGGCGCTGGAAGTATGGTTCGGAGCGCCCTCAATCGAATGCACGAGCAATCTGTGATTCAGTAAGCTTCCGGCGAGTGAGAGTGTCATAGAGCCAAGCGTTTGCTAGTTATAACGTGACAAAATGTGTGCCTCAAAAGAAAATCCCGCCAAATGTGAGATGCGAGGAGTGATAAGATTTCTTTGGGCCAAAAAACTGTCAGCAGCGGATATCCATCGTGAATTGTGTGCCGTATACGGACCAAACATTATGAGTGAAGGTGTAGTGCGTCAATGGGTACGCTTTTTCAAGGACAGAAGAACAAATATCCATGACGAATCACTGAGTGGAAGGCCGTCTGTAGTGAGTGTTGATCTCATGAAAGAAATCGATGAAAAAATTCGTTTGCTCCGTAATTTCACAATTACCCAACTTTTAGAACACCTTCCAAACATTTCTCGGACAGTTTTGTATGAGACAGCAACGGGAAAATTAGGCTACCGGAAGTTCTGTGCTCGATGGGTACCAAAAATGCTCACGGAGATCCACAAAACCAGTCGAATGGGCGCTGCCATAAAATTTCTTTCCCGGTACCACACGGGTGGGGAGGACTTTTTGAACAGAATAGTGACTGATGACGAAACTTGGGTAGTTCATGTCAATGCGGAGACAAAACAACAGTCTACGGCATGGGGTCATACCGGTTCTCCAACCCGGCTGAGGAAAGCCCGTCAAACATTGTCAGCGAGGAAACTAATGGGGATGCTCAAGGAATCTTGCTTATCGAATTCATGACACGTGGAACAACAATCAATTCCGAAGTTTACTGTCGCATGTTGAAGAAACTGAAATGAGCCATCCAGAACAAACGTCGCGGCCTACTGAGTTCTGGGGTTGTGCTTCTGCACGATAACGCGCGCCCTCACACTGCTGTAAGAACATGAGAGGTTTGCTCAAATTCAAATGGGGTGTATTTCAACATCCTCCCTACAGCCCGGACTTGGCTATTTCTGATTTTCATCTGTTCCCTGCAATGAAGAAGTGGCTTGGGGGACAGTATTTCGCTGACGATGAGGAATTTAAAAACGTTGTGACACATTGGTTAAAATCGCAGGCGGCCGCTCTTTATGCAGAGGGAATTGGTAAAACGGTACGACAAGTGCTTGAATAATGGGGAAGACTATGTTGAAAAATAGAGAGTTGTACCTTTGATATGTAAATAAATTTTTTTTCTCCTCTGTGCTGGTTTGTTTTTTACAGCGATTCGGAGGTTACTTTCCGAATTGCCCTCGTATATCCAGATGGTAATCTTTTAACGATTTATTAGAAAGAATGCGGTTTTAGTATCTAATAAAGACAATAGATGGCAGCACCAATCCAGTTGTTTTTATAATGGATTTATACACTCATTAATACTGTTTTCATGAATAAAATAACTAAATTGCTTGTTCCCACCCTGAAAGAGTTAAATCTGACATGGGCCAGCTCAAATGTCGCCCTTGCCATCTGGCAGAGGTTCAAAATTAGGAGGTTCATCCCAAAGTAGCCCTCAACTTGCTTTGAAACGGAAGGTTGATATAACTAGCTAACTTTTTAAATCGTTGGCAATAATTCAGGGAATTGAAACGAAAATAATGTATTCTGTCTAATATTCATAGGAAAACGATTCCAAATGAATTGCAGAAAAAATAACGACAAAAATATTTGCATCTTTTACATTTTAAATAACAAAACGGTGCTTTTACCTTTTGATGCATTACTTGAAAAAATTTAAAAAATATATTGGGATTTGTGCTCTTTATAATGAAACTAGAATTTTGGGTTAGTTAGATCCTATGTATACAACAATTATGTTATTTTTAAAATTGAAACTCAAATAATTACCAATAGCTACATTTTATTTGCATGATTTTGATGAAATCATGAAATTCCTTGAAGGTTTACCGCTATATTCCATTTCATAAGGTTCATTATTAAGTTTACATGAAAATATTCGCTTTATTTTTATAGTCAAACTAGAATTTTTCCTAACAATTTATAACCAAATAGACCATGTGCTTTCCAAACAAAAACAAGTGCCGTTTTCTAAATCACACCAAATTTATCAATGAAAATTATTATTTTGTTAATTTTTATTTTAGGAATAATTCGTGAGTGATTGTACCTTTTGTTTAAGATATTAACTGATAAAAATTTATAACATAAACTATGCTATATCACTGAAAAAGATACTTAATAAAATTTAAAAAGCATTGCAAAAATACATAAAAAAATTAGCACTTTATAATCTTGGCAAATATTTTCATTTTAATACAAGTCTCTGCATTGTAATTGGAAACAATACAAGCAGTTTACTTTTAAAATGTGAATCAAAGAAGCAACAAAATATCATGACATCAATGTCGAAATAGTTGTAACGCTCCCAAGGAAATGAACAAAAACCAAAATTCAAAAATTGTTAAGTATATTTTAATAAAGACATTTAATAATGTTCATAAAATATTAAAGAAATAAACTGCATTTAATCATTATAATAGTTAAAATTTCTTAAGAAATCCTTCTCGTGCTCACAGTAAAGATGCAGTTTCCAAACATACCGTTTACACAGCGATAAGTAATGCATTGTTTCAAGGGAGTCCTTTGTAAATTATTTGAGCTTAAAATTTAATCGACAAGCATGGAGTTTTACTAACTAAATTGTGCCAGATGATAATTTTTTCGTTTTCACATTTTATATTCGCTTCCTTTTCAAACTTAATTTACATTTGAAATATTTATAGACACGATTAATATAAAAGAAAATGTTTTCTCTCCTTTCCGTACGCTGACATTTAATTTTATTTGCACTGTTCAACTGGTATTTTTTAAATATTACTAGAAAAAGTTCTTTTTAATATTTGCTTTTTAAATTTATTCAATCTATAATTTTAAGCAGTTAAATTTGTATTGCTAGTTTTGATGATTTCCCAGAGGATTTCCTCATTCATTTACACATCTCTAAGCAAGTTCCGATTTTTCGAAAATATTTAATACATTCATTTTCGGGTTTGCACTAACTTTTCTCAAAAAATAATCAAAAGCAAATTTTTATGTTTAAAATAAAAACATACTGAATTTACATATATGTAAAAGTGTACACACATGAGGTATGGAAATATATATTTAATCTTAATAAAAATTCTGATTGAAAATCTATTTCTTTCCATTAACCGAGGACATAATTACTTAAAAAGAAGTTTCCCATCCTTGAGAGACACCTACCTCCGCCTTCTCCAAATTCCCCGCACCCCAAGCCCCACCCCGTACCTACTCCCGCCCATTTATGTTCCGACTAAACAGATGGAATGATGGATCGATGGATGGACAAGTTCGATAGACAATTTTCCGCTCCATGCTGACGGGTTTTCACATTAACGATCCTTTTTGGCGTGGAGCGTTCGTGAATGATTAACCTTATGCTATGTAATGTATCACACCATGAACAGCAGATCTATCTGGTGGATGAAAAGGTAAATTAGACTACCAATAACTTCTGGTCTCGTGACAGAAAAAAACTCCAATTTCATTTCCACATTTTCAACGCGAACGACATCTTTCTATCTTCAAAATTTTGCTTTCTGACTTCTTAATTACCGTATATCATTTTCTCTCACGCCTTGTGTCAGTTTATTTATTAACAAGCTCTACTTAAATAATGCAACAATATATAAAGTGAAGTAGGCATAAAGTGGCATTGTTATCATTTGCTCGGAATCCGAAGAAAACATGATTGATGAAACCAGTTTTGATTGAGTTAAAAAAAATGTCTTTTTCAAACAGCTGCTGATGTTAAAGGCGTAGGACTACTTTACTCACGTGTCCCTTTTCCGATTTTCAAATTTTTTCTGTAACTTCTGTTGTTACCCTTTATCTCTAAAATAAGACATTAGTTATGTTTTTATCATATGTAGTTACCGAAATATAGAGGATCGCGTCACCAATTCATGCGCATTTTTGCGCAACATTGCAACTCAGTAGTAGCTGAACTACAATTCCGATTTTCAATTTTTTTTTTGTAACGTCTGTTGTTACCCTTTTTCTCTAAAATAGACATTAGTTATGTTTTTAACAAATGTAGTTACCGAGATATAGAGGATCTCCCATACAACGTTTTTTGCGGCATTCTGGCATCTTCCTGAGATCCCAATGGGAGGAAAGTAATCCGAGGTTAAAAAACCCATAAATTTAAAAGAATTTTAGATCATATAAAATATAAATACACTTTTGAAAATTGTTGGTTTTCGAGTCATAACTAATAAAACAACCGCTTTAAAAAAAACTCTAAAATGTTCTTTAAATCATTTAAGTAAAATGAATTCATGATCACTCCAGTGCTTACCTTTAAAATATCATTACGTATATTTGTTTGCCAAGTGTTCTTAATGATCCGTCTTACATGCATTGGAAAAATCTTTTTCTTTCTGTTCCTCATTACCGCTTTGTACTTTTGTATCATTCGGGAGACTGCCAGCAGTTTTTATTATATTTGTCATTAGTTTCATCTCAAATGCTTCTACGCATTATCTCAAAAATTCCTTTTATTAACAAACTTACCAAAGAAACTTCTGTAAAAGACGGAAAAGTTTTGTAGGAAATGAAGGACAGTTCATTTCTTTTTTAACTTAGAAAGAGGCAAGAAAAATGAAGAAAAGAAATCTCAGCCGACATTGTCTTCTTGTTTTACAACGATCATTGATAGAAACAGGACATCTAATGGAAAATGGGAATTGTAAGAAATAATTGAATGAAGAAGTAAAAAGTTTGGCAGTTAATTCTATTCTTCAGATACTGAGAAAGATCTGGACGTGAAGACTTTTTTTTGTTGCGCAGTCAAAAATTTTCAAGATCCTATGAAAGGAAATTTATATTTGTTGCTTGAGATCCAAAAGTACTAGTTGCCAGATACTCGCATTTCTGTTCTATCGTGATGAATATTTTGCAGATAAAGCATTACAGTAAAAATGAAAATGTTTGTGAAATTTGAAAGTGTTTACAGAAATCTGTTGGGATTTGAATGATTGCTTTTCATGTCTTTTAATATTTCAAATTTTTTGGGTTTTCTGTACAGATTACTGGAAACAAATATTTTTTTAGCCAGGCTAAATTCAATTTATTCTTTTGAGTATTTATTTTCCTTGTAGAAACTGTTGGAAATTATACGCAGTTAACTTTCCTTCAACTCCTCATTCAATCTTCTAACGAATCACAAGCTATTGTGATGATGTCATGATGCAATAAGTCACTACGTGACGTCATATATATCCCATGATTCCTTTCACGGAGAGCCGGTAATAGGCTTAGTGATGTACTTTGAACTGTGCTTGTGAAACGTCTTTTATGTCTGTGTCTTTGTCTTGCGTGCTATGTGTTTAAAATAAACGATAATCAAACCTGTTTCTCGAACTCTGCTAATTGCACTCTGCTAATTTCCCCTTCAAAACTGTTGTTATTCTGAGTATAAAAAATATACGTACAATTGCAATTAAACACAATGATGCATTTTATAATATATACATTACTTTAATCGCAAGGCCAATCATGGAATAAACAGAATGGTTTAGCTCATCAGAAACCATATAAAGTTCACTAATCTCGCGACATTACTTGTTATTCTCATTCTCTTTTTCGCATACATACAGTCCCACACATGCTTGTTTTATTACAAGAAACGCTGATTATAATGTAGATTAAAAGTCCCCTTAAATGCGAGAGAAAACGCTTTAACCTGTTTTTAATCCATTCAAAAACGTTAATTGTATGTCTAGTGTATGTCATTGTATATCTCAAATAAGACCAATGATCAAAACTAAACCTGAAGACAGACAAAGTTACATCCATCTACATTCAAGAAATTTCGTGTTTGACGAGCTTGGAGTCTGCATGACTCAGTCGATTAACCTAGTATATTGTCTCTTAAAAATAAATTTTCCCATAAATTTGGGAACTACATTTCCCGCTCGACGAGATCCATTCCGAAGGACAGGTCAAAAACTGGATTTAAAGTTTTCAACTCTATTTTAATTCATACCATTTATCAAATGTCGAAATTCTGGAGATTCATCAAAAGCTCGAGAGTGACTTTTTTGGCGATTTCTATAATTTCTCTTTGTAAATATTCTGCACAAGGCATTAGAAACGGTATTTCCTTATTTATTTACAACCCGCCCCTACCCAGCCTAACCAAGAGGGTGTAAGGCCTTCCACAGGTCGGAGGGGAAACATTAGAAACGGTGTGGACACCAATAGAAAAATGCTAAAGGGAAGGGGGAAATAGATGACGATCACTCATACTGAAGCTATAATCGGCTTCGGCTTCTTTGGCAATTCCTCGTCTTGGCGCTCACCTCGTAATTTTCTCACAATGTTAAGCATGCATTTTCTTTGACGATTCAGTTCAGTTGATATACCACAAATTGTCAGTCTTTTTAAAATTTAAATATCAGATGTCATCTTTATATTTCGGATGCCCTCTGAATTTTTTAAATTATGGTCAAATTTTTAATTATTTTCATTGAAGTTCAACGGATATCTTATTTCATTTCATAAATCATGTATAGATGATATTTTGAAGAAAACCGTAGTAATTTCTTTCCTTTATCTGTTCTATTCATATTCGGGGTTTTTTTATATCTTCAGATAAAAAACATAATCTCCCACCGTTCTGAAATAGAGTCATAAATCAAAGAGTAAACCGAATTCCAGTTTCAGGAACATATAAATATTCTACTGCGCTTTGAAATATAATAGCTTAATAATAATATATAGCGTGCTTCTAATAATTTGCTTCTCTCTGTAATGCCCTGTGCTTTAACTTTTATTTTTTGTATTTTATCATCCAAGCATTTAAAAAAGGAGACGAAGTTCGCTGTTTCTCTGCCAAAATTTCAATTTGAAATTAAAACTTGTCGCTATCGCCGCCTTCCGGGCGGGTTCGCAACCAGCACCCACTTTGCTCAGCACTGTCCTTGCCACCTGGCTACTTCGACGCTCTCAGCCGCTACTTTTTCAGTTCCAAATACTGCTTGAAGTTCAACGGAGCAGACTATAAAACCATAGTATATTTCATATTCTTTGTAGACAGCACCTTCCTTTAAAATTGTAAAATCTTTGAATAAATCCCATCTAGTTGTAATTCTTTGTATAACTTTCTCGCAAATTTCGGCATGAAAGTCTTCAGACCCATAGATACAGAATGATAACGCTCTAAATAAATAGTTTCCATCCCTACAATAGGTATTTTACAATATTTTCGACACGCCGTTTTGATGAAACTGTAGGGATTATTGATGAAAACAAAAAGTCATTTCAAAATTAATTTTTTTTCCAAAAACAACTTCATTCTCTCATTTAACAAAGGTGCATTGCATAAAATTTTTAACGACTAATTTTCTTGTTGCCAAACTAATAAAAATAAATTTAGAATAGAAACAAATCGTTTGCTATTGATGCTAAATAAAATTGTAATGAGATGCAACAAAACTGCACAGAAATGAAAAATGCTATTTTAAACTTACGAAAATAAAGCAGAGCATTCTGATTGGTTAGTTATTTTAAAGAAATGACGTAATAAATTCGAGAAATCAATGCAGTTGTTGAAGACGTTTGAATGCAGAACTCCGCATTATTTTGCAATATCTCTCCATTATTTCCGTTAATATATTCCGTTTATTTTGGAGTAGCTCTCAAAAATGTGTTGTGGACAAGTGACTATTGATGGCATATCTGGATGTCATAAGCTTCCATATGAAAAAAATATTGTCGAAATCGATCTGGTGGTTGGGACTGGGAAACTGTCTGAAGGGTGTTACCAAATTTATTTTAAATATATATATTCAGTGTGATATCGATTACAATAATGTACAAAGGCATTTATTCATAATGCAAGCTGAGAAAATAAAAATAAAAAATTGCTTAAAAATGCAATTGACGGATGGTTTTGTTATTGTTGGATGCATTATTCACTTTTATACAGAGAGAAATGAACGATTCTATACACAAAACTGTTGCAAATATGGCATTTAGATACAAATTCAAGCATAAACAACATACATGCAAATTTTAGAGCAATAGAAATAATAAAAAGAAATTTTTAGTATTTGTCTTAGAACTAATTTCAGAAACTCCTTTTAACCATCAGGCAATGAAATAAAGAAATTCTTCAAAGTTTCGCATCCAGCTAGCTAGCTTTAAGGGAGAAAATTCAATAAATCAATTTAGCATATATGGGCGAGTTCAATGCAGTTATAAAATGTTTAAACCAAATATTTGTATTCCTTGTGATCCTAGATCTTATTAACTATAATGAAGCATTATACATTATATGGAAATGATTTTCAATTTGTTTTTTGGTATATTTAGAAACTCAATTTTAGTAATGAAACAACTTAAGCTCACTGTGAAGATTTGTATTGAAGCGTTTGTATTAAATTAATACAAATGAATATTTCTTCGAAAGAGTGAGTAAATTAGATGTTTTTAAAGTAGTAGTTAATAATGGTTATTTAATAAAAATAACATGAATATGCTGCTAAACTAACGAAGTTTTGTTTATTACATCAGCCAAATATTCACTGACTGAGTTAAATTAAATTTGGCTTTGATTATCCTATTCCAGTAATATTCGTAAAATATAACGATTTCATTCCCATTCTGTTTGCTTAACTATGTTTCGAAATCATAAACGGTAGAAAATAAGTTTCAATTTGGTGTCTTATCTGACTAATTATAGAATATAAAAAGACAATTTTGAATATTGTAAATGAAAAAAGTTAAGTCATGTTATTTTAACAAAGATTTCGATATTGCTTCTAGGATTGGTTGTAGTTCCAAATCCACATGTTCTAGCATATGGACCAATGGGTAATGAAACAAAGCAAGAATAGGTAATCTTATGCTTAATAAAATTGTCTGCTTGTTAAATGGAAGAAAGATCCTGCCTGTGCTGATTCTTATCCTACTCTTCTAGCATATCTAACCCTCTCCATAAGTCAATAACCCATGATAAAGACGAAGCATAGCATCTTCTCTCGGTGAAATTGACATTGGAACACCAATGTAAGGCCTGAGGTCGAAGTTGGACATATCTCCAATGAATAGAGGTGCGTTGCCTTCCTGGTGGACATTCACAGGAGACTAACACACATTTGTGCTTCTCTTGTAAGATTCTTCTAACGCAAGAATAGGTATTCTTATACGTGATAAAATTGTCTGCTTGTTAAAGGGATTAAAGGTCTTGCCTGTGCTGATTCTTACCCTACTCTTCTAGCATAACTAACCCTCTCCATAAGTCAATAACCCAAGATAAAGACGAAGTATAGCATCTTATCTCGGTGAAAAGGACATTGGAACACCAATGTAAGGCCTGAGGTCGAAGTTGGACGTATCTCCAATGAATAGAGGTGGGTTGCCTTCCTGGTGGACATTCACAGGAGATTAAGGGGTCTATTCTGGTCCCCCCGGTTGGGGTGGGGGACGTCACTTTTCCCGTTGTTATCGTGAGGGAAAAACGACCCCTCCCCCCACAACCGGGGGTACCAGAATAGACCCGTAACACACATTTGTGCTTCTCTTGTAAGATTCTTCTTGATGCAATCATGCTGCATACTGTCTCACGATTGTTTGTAATCGGGTTCAAATTTCAGTACTCTAGTGCGCCACAGAACTCATGCAGGTTTTGATGACGTTCGATGTGTTCTGTGATTGGTGCCTTTCTTTTGACTGTATTATTTGCCACTTGCAGTATTGTATACATTTATGTGTATGTGTGTTGCTCTTGTGTATTCAGTTTCTGTTCTGACGGAGTGTCTGTCCGGATGCTCTGCGAGGTAAAATGTCTCGAGTTGAGATTGATGATAGACTTTATAATAAAAATGCCATTTTTGCATTCTTGGTCTGCCTTTCTGCTCTGCCCTGATCAAACGCTATAGCTTCTGATTTTCATAATTTTATGCCAGACTTCTTCGGCATGAAATATATCACTTCTAACGTAAGAATAGGTAATCTTATATGTTATAAAATTGTCCGCTTGTTAAAGGGAAGAAAGGTCTTCCTTGCGATGGTTCTTATCCTATTCCTGTCACATATCTAACCCTCTCCATGAGTCAATAACCCGCGACAGAGATGAAGTATAGCATCTTCTCTCCGTGAAAGGGACACTGGATCACCTATGTAATGCTTGCGATAGAAGTTGGACTGATCTCCAATAAATAGATGTAGGTTGATTTCCTGGAGGACATTCACAGGAGACTAGCAAATTTTTTTGCTTCTCTTGTAAGAAATCAAGGAAAAGCCATACTATTGTTAGTTCACCGGGAGGGAACCGACCCCATAAGGTTTACGGTTATACAAAAGCCTCTCAGCGTAAAGATGAATTACAGAAATGAGAGAAAATAAAATAAAATTATAAGCAACAATTAACACAGAAAGTAATCTGGAAAGTCTGTAATGAATGTCTGTCTTGCTGGTGAAAGTGAGAAAAGTCTTTCTTAATCCATGATGATATCATGCCTTCCTTTATGAAGGATCTTCATAATATTCATGATTCGTGCCAGGGATCTTTTGTTTTGAACAATATTTTCGCACCATGTCGAAAGGTTTTCAGCACTGGGCAATGAAATGGTTTTGCCACTGGGCAGTCTGTTGCTTAGTGGTCTGGATCACCTTTATGACAGCAAACGCAACGATCGTGTGAACATAAACCGAACCTGTGAATACAGGTCACGGAGGGCCCATCATCCATGTAGGTATGTTCTATAATTATTCCCATAAAACTCTATTTTAAAATTTTAACTTCAGGTAAGTATTGGACTGTCTGTCTGGAGATAAAGTCCTTAGAGTGAAAGAGTCATTGGTAGTTAGTTATAATACAGGGTAGTAACGCATCCGTTTCAAGAAATACAAGGAAATATGCTTCAGGAAAGGCTATTTGTAGAAAGAAAATAAGTAATTCTTAGAAGTCAAGATATTTTTTATTTCAATGAACTTTCAGAAATACCGTACAAATAGGTAAATAATTTTCTTCTAGTGCATAAGAATTCTTAATTTCAGCTCCTAAATTTAAATCCATGAAAAGAAAAGCTAATATTCTGAAGTTCTTCATCATTTACAAAATGTACCTATTCTTTAGCCAGGTTAATACACCATAATTTTATTCATTATGTGTTTTCCATTAAAACTGAAGAAAATAAGTTCTTCGAATGCGTAGTTTCTACAAAGTATACAACGTTAATGAGCCATTTTTCCCAATGTTCCGCTGGAATGCTATTTCTACCGATGGTAATATAAAAAATACCTATCAAACTTTCATTATCCACATCTATAAATTATGAAAGAAACTGCAACGATACGTAAAACAATGTAATGAATTTAAGAAATCCGTTGCAAAGCAATTTCTAAGTGAATCTATGAACATCGTTTTAACATTCCTTCTCCACATTTTAAAAATGCATCTCAGATCAGTAATGCTTTCGCCTTCTTTGATGATAAAGCATCAAAAATAATTTATTTTCAAATATCAGCGAAATAATTTTCGTTTCCATCTTAGAAGTCGTTATCCTTTTCTTTCAGCGTGCATTTTTGCACGCTGTTGTTGCAGTTTCATTGGGGTTGGAGGGGGGATAAACGTTCACTGAGTAAAAATTATTTCCCAAAACATAAACTTGCTAAACAAAGATAATGGTTTCCATTCTCGTAAACTTCTGCAATGCCGTGTATTTAATATTTGGATTCATCACATAATGAAGAGAATAGAATATGTATTTTGGATGTCTTCTAAGTGACGGATTGGATCCAAAGTATGATATACAAAACGCCGCCCCGTGTCCCTGTACCTGAAGCCATTACAGCAACCGAACCGGTTGAATGGATATGGGACGTAGGGTGTCCATAAATTTTCTTTACAGCTTTATATTTTAAGAACTTCAAAACTATACTAGATAATAACAAACGGTTTTCAACATGTGACAAGATAACTCATAAAGTTTTTTTTTATTTGTTATCCAGGTGACGCAGATTTGAGGAAAAATGTGGAAATCACAGGAGGAAACTCAGTGTACAATAGGGTGGATCGAGAAGTATAGGAAAAAAAATTGGGAGGGGGGGGGAATTACTTTTGGCACGAGGTGGAGAAGTTGTGTCTTAAATATATTAGTTTATATATTTTTTTTATTGAAATCTCTTCATATCTTCCAGTGCCCCAAAAATAATTTAAAATGACAGTTTTTGGAAATTTTTAAAAAATTATTTTTAAAATTCCTTTTAGCGCCGGGTAAAAATGTTTTGTTTTGGGTATATTAGATTACGTTTTTTTTCATTATTATTCAAATTCATTCATATTTTCTGGAGGCCCAAGCGCCCCAAAAATAGTTAAAAATTGGCATTTTTACGATTTTGACTCATTCAGAAAACAAAGGAGGGAGGAATAAAAGAACGCTTTTGCCAAATTTTCCCCTGTAGCGATGTGTTTTTGTTTAGGAAAAGTCGAGATTGTGGCGTAGTTTATCTTTGTCTTCGAAATAAAGTACAATTGTGTTATATTGTGAAAAGAAGAAAAGGTAGTTGTTCGTCCCTGAATAATATTATGGAAACAAAATAATTTTATTCATTTAATAATAAAAAATAAATAATTTTCATTCTCTCCTATACGCGTATCCCTGTAAAATCGTTTCTTTAAAGCATTTTGTATTTTTAATTCAAAATTTGTACGAAAATCTTTTTTTTGCAAATATTTAATCGTCTTGGGGCACAGAAAAAAATTAAACAAAGTTGAAAAACTTTTGCATGCATGCACTTAAAAGACAAATTTTTCACCCTACGCTGGTTATTCTATCCACCCTTTGAATTTTCGATCCACCCTAGTGTACAACTTGGGTCATAGAGAAAAGTCCCACACCCCAGTACAACGAAACTTTCGGACACAGTATGGCAGGGAATACCACCGTTCGAAACAAATATCCAGGCTTTGTATACATCATTTATGGAAACAGGTATTGTTCTCCATGAACGCCTATCTGTTTTAGATGCCAACGTTGCACTTGGGTGTCGGAATATTTCTCTATGAACCAGGATACACACTGAGTTTTCTCCTGTGGCTTTCCCATTTCTCGTCAAATCCGCGGTACCTGGAGAACGAAAAAGCTTTATGAGTTAAATTGTCACACATTGAAAACCGTTTATTATTATCTAGTAGAGTTTTAAAGTTATTAAAGTCTAAATTTGTAAAGATAATTTTTGGACATCCTGTAGATTTACCATTTCTGTATCAGGACCAGGAACGAAATTTCATTTATCTTGCTTTTGTGCTTTTGACTTATCTCGTCCGCATATGCACGGGCGGACAAACTGAAAGGCAATCAATCAGTTGACGGCGTTGGTTAAAATTTTGGTACAGTCTACAATTCAGGTAATTTATCGGACGAAGCCAGGTCTCGTTTTAACTGGGCCGTTGGGCATAAGGGTTTCTTTCCCGGGATCCTAGGGATTAAGGTTTCTTCCCCGGGAAATAGTAAGATTTTCATACTTTTTGCATTCCCGAGAACAAAGTATAATTCCCGGGAACAAAAAAAAATGTAAAATTATTCAGAAAATCACCTCTCAAGAATGATATTTTATATAATTATGTTAAAACAGAGTTTGTCTCTGAAAAGATGGTTTGTTTAGACACTGAAACAAGCTAGAATAATAGTTTGTTAGTATTGCTTGAAAGATTTTTAGAGATAAAATAAGCACTTTAAAAAGCATTAACTGATATTTAAGAACAAAAGATTTTGGCAAAAGTAGACTTTGAAACTCTGGCAGCAATTGTAGCAGGCTAGAAGCCAATAAAAAATGGCCTATTAAAACTGTGCAGTCGAAACTCGACTTTGCTAACTGCCGAAGGAGTATTTTTCTTCATTATTGGAGATTTGAACCAACAAAACACAGAATTTGCGAAGAATATGAAGTGCTCTCTGGTCCAAAGAATTAGTAAGAGAGAATATGTTAGTTTAGTTGAATTAATGCCATATCTAAATTTTGGAAGAAAATATGATGCTGCTGCAGTTACTGTTGATTTTTCACGTTTACCAAATAAAAACGCTTTGATTCAACAAGCTAAAATAGTTATGACAAGGTTTCTAGCGAGTAAGACGAATCACTCTCCATCACTTCGCACTCGGCAGAAAACAGCACGGAAATCTGGAGGAGAAATTTTTAACGTTGTACGAAAAATTAGAAAAAGCGATCCACTCAAAGACAAAGATCCTACGTTATTCAACTTGCAGGAGTTCTAGCTTCGGCAAGATAGTGAAGCAAGAATTTCAGATAGTTGACTCAACAGAAAAATCGATCATCAAATAATAAAACTGTATGAGACTTTGAAAACAATTTCTCCAACATCAGATGAAGCTAAAAGGACATTTTTGTTTCATTTCATAATAACAAAGCTTAGAATTAGATTGAATGATAAAAGCGTAGATATGTTATGTTTTCTCAAATCGTACTTTGAAAATGAATAATTAATACATTTTATTTGTACTTTGAAGTTCAATATATAAAGGATTACAAATTTTGGTTTTTATGAATATCATTATTTTATGTAATTATTATTGAAATCATTTAAAGATAACTAATTTTCAGATTTTTTTTTCAAATTTTGATGCATGCGGGAATGTCTGTTATGTTCCCAGGGAAGAAAAAAGAACAGGTAATCGGAAACCCTATTCTGCATTTCATCTGTTTGCCTGTGCATTCGCTTGTTAAACAGTCACGACCAAACACGATGTTCTATATTCTTCAAATTTGGCCAAAATGTGTCTGAAAGTCATTGAAAACGACTTATGTGGAAGAATTTTTATTTTTTGAATCCGTTTCAAGATAATGGCAGTTTCAATGGTTCGGTATGTGCAATGTTCAGCTTCCTCCAACGATTCTAGCCGAAAGAACTTCATTCTTGATGGCTCCAATAATACCGATAACAGTAAATGAAATTTGATTGTAATTTTGTTAACCAGTTCTTGGTTGGCGTCGCGAATCATACGTTCTACTTTTTTGTGCCCGTATGGTCGGCGTCCCATATCATGTGACGAAGAAAAAAATTGCATCGTTGAAAGTAAATCCATCGCAACTTTCACGTCTCGTTATATTCCTCGATTATTTTTTGTATTTCTGAACATTTCAAAGAGATGGCTCAAATAGTCCTACTTTCTTCATGTTTTCGCGATTATATTTCCCGACTTGAATGAAGAACATAATGATTTTGCATTTTCTGCAATAAAAAAAATTGCTTTTTTCGGGTCGGAAATTTGGTAAAAAATCCCGCCAAAAAGGGAACAATACCAATAAAAGCAGCTAGTTAATTGAACTTTTGTGAAAACTGGTAAAAGCAAAGAATGGAGTTAATGATTTGCATTCGTGGAAATAATATGGATAAGCAACAATTAAAGACTGAAATAAAGAGCATATTTATTTTTGGAACGTGGGGTCCATTTTTACAGAACTACTAACAAAGTCATAATCTAAATTTCACCCATCTGGCTTGTTGCATTTTTTTGTTAAAAAGCCCACATTCACACAGGCGGAAAGACAGTCAAACCTTGAGGACTGGGTCAAAAAATTCGTACATGCATTGCATTTTTGATTATCGAGTTTACATATAGGACAGGCAGATAGACAGATATACAGTAGAAGCATTTCACATATAGGACAGATAGATAGACAGATATCCAAAGAAGCATTTCACATATAGGACACATATATATCCAGTAGAAGCTTTTAACATGTAGGACAGGCAGATATCCAGTAGAAGCATTTCACATGAAGGACAGACAGTTATCTAGTAGAACCTTCTCATATGTAGGACAGAAAGATAGACAGATATCCAGTAGAAACTTTTCACATGTAGGACAGAAAGATAGACAGATATCCAGTAGAACCTTTTCACATGTAGGACGGGCAGATAAACAGATATCCAGTAGAAGATTTCACATGTAGGACAGGCAGATAGACTGATGTCCAGCAGAAGCATTTCGTCAAACGTTTGATGGAAACCTACATTTTTTTATTAGTCTAAAGACTTCATACCAAATTACATACATTTAACCCTTGCGTTTTTGAGTTTTCGTGCTCTCAAACCAACCGACCGACAAACAGATATAAAAAAAATTATGTTTTTCTGTTGTCTTTTTTAACTGAGGAATGTCTATTCTGTTGAGAATAACCAAAACCTTCAGCTAGAATATTTCGAATTTTAAATGCTTATTTCTTTGTATACGTCGAATATGAGAAAAGGAAAATTTATTTAAATAATTGAATTGATATAAAAAAGGAATTTTATACATAGTTGAAAAAAGATTAAGTGAGGGAGAATTCTAACTTATCTGAGAGCTGTGAATTTGATTATCCTAATTCAGCGAGTTAATCTAAGGTATTCGCGCTGTCTTCCTTATATAATTACTAGCAGAACGCGCACGGCGTTGCCCGTGGAATCAGGAGTTCAAAAACATGAAAAAAAAATCGCCCACAATAACACGAAATAGTTTTGAAACAAAATCAAAACAAAAGATACACATTGATTTTCCCGCGATAATGACATGTAGAAAAGCAGTACAGAGTACGTTATTCCAAAACAATAATAAAAAAAAAATTGCAACGTGAAAATCTTTAATATACAGCAATGGTGTATCTAAGTTATGCTGATGCAATACAGTCTCAAACCACAGTACCGTGACGTTTCAAGGTCACGACAGTACCCCCTTCGTCAACCCCCTGGAGCTTGCGTGAAAAGCTATGGCACATTTTACGCAGATGGTAAAGAAACTCTTTTAGATCATCACGAAAAAAATTCTCTCATAATTCAGCGAATTACGTTAGAAGTTCAAAGCCAACTTATCACCCATGTCAGAATCTTCCAGCACTGCTTAATTTACGACTAAACCCTTGCGTCCAACGAAATGATTTCAAATTATTCCTAGCAAAACATGCTAAAAATTGAGGAGAGAATAATTCCAACAGATGGCGCTAGCCGTAGCCAGGGAGAAACTCACCGTTCCGGAGAAAGAACTTCATTCGAAAAGAATTTTTTTAACCCTTTAAGAAAAAAAATTATTAAAAACGAACGGACAAAGATATTTTAACCGTTCTTGTTTTAAATGAGAGATAAATACCTCTGTTGTTACCATAAAAAAACTGAAAATCATAGGTTTATTAGAACGTTGGATGCGAGGGAAAAAAACATTGACAGTTAAAAATATAAGGAGAAAGTGACAATTTTTAAAAAAATTCTCAAAATTCAGTAAATTACGTTAGAAATTCAAAACTAACTTCATTAGAACGGAAATCGCATGCTCTTTCCGATGGTGTATATATTTTTATCGTAAACTTATTCGTAACTATTCTATTGAGAAATTAGTGCGAAAAATCAACCAAAACAACACAAAATATTAAATAAAAAAAATTCTAGATTAAAATTTAAAATTTCGGCTTCGAGGTGCATTCAGTCACCATTACGACTACCTGTGTACCAAATTTCATGGCTGTAAGTGCGATAGATTCGTCTGGACATCGCCGACAAACACACACACACGCACACACACACACAAACATTGCCTTTTATAAGTATAGATAATATTCTTCAGTTAGTCATCGATCCAAATTCATATTTTAATCATTTTGATGGCAGCTTGACGAACTCCCATGGTATTCTCTTAAAAAGGGATTCTGTAAATCAATGTATATGCATTACATCTTTTCCAGACAATATATGCAAGTAGCTCATGCTGCTTTTTGATGCCCAATCGGCACCCTGTTCCCTCGCACCATCAGCAATAAATGTAGCTGTTATACACACATGTGCAGAAATAGAAAAACATTTGAGTAAATCTATCATCTCAGCAGTTATAGCTGCCATTTAACAGAACCCCAAGCAATCGAATTTTGATTTCAGATGGAAGTGAAATTCCAATGCATTTGTGCATGCCTTGACCACTACATTAGCAAAGGAAAATAAAATCTTATAAAGAATTTGCATCTTCCACGATGAAATTTCTAAAAATTGGACAATTAAGTAAGAGAAATCAGTCTAGTCATATCTCCAAAATCTATAGTAGCTGATGAGCTGCTCGGTAATTTTCGAAGAAACAGAACGAATTATTTATTGAATATAAATAACTGTTGATAAAAAGTAATAAATAACGAAGTGAATAGCGTGACTCAACTAATAATTTTTAATAACCGTTTCTTATACCTTTTGCAAGGCTGATCGTTTTAGTGATAATTCACATCATTATATGTTTCTAGGAATCAGTTTTTTAATTTTTTTTTGTTTGATACAGATATAAATAAATGAAAAATTTTATTCTCTTATTCTTTTTTCTTTAATTTATTCTACGAACTGCAGTGGCCTGGCGGTAAGAATTTGGCCTTGAGATCGGAGAGTTCCTGCTTCGTGTTTTGTTTCATCTGTAGTCGCTGATAAGCCGCTCGGTAATTTTCGAAGAAAACACAACGAATTATTTATTGAATATAAATAACTGAGAACCACAAGATATGTGGGCGTGACGCACGGTAAATTTGACGCCGACGGTTAAGCATCCTCCTTGTAGTGTGACATGGAATTTCGGAGAGGGGTGCATGTTTAAATGCTGACCTCGTCATATGACCGGTTTCTAAATTATAACTTCTATTTTAAAGTAGTCTACGTGATGATTCCCCAAAAGTGGACATTAATTAACCTATTATTACACCTACAGTAAATTATCCCACAGGAACATTTACGTTAATGATTAAGAAATATAGATGATTTAAATAACCTGAAAATGGATATTATTTCTAATAAACTATTTGAGAATAACAGATATGATTTATGATAAGTTACAAGGCATATATATTTTTTAAGAACTCAATTAAGCAATATTTCAAAAGAAATAATCACAGAAATTTTGAAACGGGACTTTTTGCCAGAGTAAATATCATTTCATTCATTTGCCTACCAAACAATTGAACTTTTTTTATACACAACACAATCTGTGAATAATCACATACAAAAATTAGCAACCCATTTTACAAGCATTGTATTAAACAGAAAGAGATAAAATCCTTTAGAATCTAAAAAGAAATTGTTCAAATAGAGTGGGGATATATACCAGATAATCTAACTTTCGAAACCTAAAGAAGAATGTAAGGTTTAAAAAAGAAACAATTTCCTATCAGGAAAAAAATAATATAAGCCGAATTTCGAGAGATAAGACACCAATAACAACGACGTACGTTTCACGAATCGTTTATGCCCTTCTCTTCGGAAGAAAATAAAATTTGCTGATAAGATAAAATTTAATTTACTTCCTTTCTTAGTTCTATACGTCTCTTCCTCATCGGAATTTCGATAAGCCGGCTATGAGAATTTCCAGTTCCATGATTAAGAGTTATCTGAATCTCCCATTCTACTAGAAAGTGTCGATGGCTTTCATTTGGCTATGCTTACTTCCTGTAATAAGATATTTAAATGAATGGATTTCTTCACCATGCAGTACGTGATGTACAATGTATGTCTTTCTTTTATACAGTGAATTCAAGATCATTAGCATTCAAGATTTGTGACCGAATGGTTGATTAATGTTGGGAGGGCTGAAATAGGACTTCTTTGATTTAAATCATTCTTCCTTAATCTGTTTCATGTATAGTTTTTAATTTGCATGGACGATTTAATCGAATATTATGTATGTAAATGACACTTTGGGATTTAAGAATCTGCATATTAAACTTTCTTTGCCAATTTATCAGTAATCTTTCGTATGTGGCTTCCCTTTATAGTGAAAATTTAAGGGTAAGAATTACGTAAATATTAATTTTGATTAAGGATTTATCTCAAAATCCACGTTAATACTGAGATAACTATTCACACTATAATAGTGCATATCTTGATTATTATTATAATCTTGTGCATAACTAAAGTGACCAGAATTTCTGGGATTTATTTTAAGACGATGCCCGCGGTGGCCTAGTGGTAAGGTCTCGGCTTTGGTGCCGGAGGGTTCCAGGTTCGAAACCCGATTGCACCGAAGATCCGCCTTGTATGGGGCCTGTTGCTCTCTAAATCATACGTAGTGGCCAAACGTCCTCACATTGGTGTAGCGTGGAAGTTTGGAGAGGGGGTGCCAGCTCAGGTGTCGCCCTCGGCATCTGACCGTGGCTCAAAATTACGAGGTCCGTCCCAAAATATCCCTCGTGTTGCTTCAAAACGGGACGTTAATATAACTAAACTCCGAGACGATGCTTTGAGAAGGTGTAACGGTGTTGGCGTATTCCACGCACGTGGAAATAAATAAATTAAATTAAATTTCAGGAACTATGTAGTAGTTTAATATTTACTATTTTTCCAAAAAACAAGAGGAAATAATATGTTTTTATATTTATTTTGCAGTTTTCCTTTTTTTTTCAGATTGAATCATCTATATTTCTCATATTTTGGTAATTATATTCTTTGCAATTATTCTTCTGTCTGTCACATCCTATTCTTCATTTTGTCGCATTCCATTCTTCATTCTTTTCTAAAAGAATATCAAGTAATAAATAAGATGATAAAGGATAAAAGATGTGAATGAAGAAAATCACA
>BGPR01000085.1:1624724-1642794 GCA_013235015.1 Araneus ventricosus | reverse complement strand
ATAAATAAGATGATAAAGGATAAAAGATGTGAATGAAGAAAATCACAGCTGGATTTGGAAATATGAGAGCCAGTAAAGCTTGGGCTTGGAGTGTGTAAGATTTAGGCTCAATTCTTCATTACAGCATTATGCAATTTTTATTTTGCCTAAACTGGTTCATTTATATTTCTTGGAAGTATGTTTGCACAAATTAATTATTCTTTCCGTTTCTAAATTGAAAATTCTTCTTAAAGAGTTTATTCACCGCGAATTCTTTGTTTCCTGAGCTGTTAACGACAATCACATACTCATGCGTGAAATTTATTTAAAATACACATCGTGTTTAGTTCCTCATTAAATTATACTTGGAAATACAGAAAAGAAAATTGAGTATATAAAGAAGCAAACAGAAGGTTGAAGAAACTAATGTGAAAGCGTTCTGTGTTTGATGACCTCAATTTTTTCCTGTATGACAAAATTAGCATTAGGAACTCAGGCGGCTAAATCTTATTAACAATTTTATTTCAATAATGCTTAATGTTTGGAGGTTTGGTTGACAAATTTATAGTGTCTAGCGTGAATAAGCTACAGTCCCCTTGAAGAATCGTAAGAATCCTCATATGTATGAGTACCTTCATAAATGACAAGTACTGTCCTACCGCCTCGAGAAAAACCCTGAATAGGGTTGCCTATCGTAGACGAGTCGAATAAAGGAGGAAAAAGGTATAAAATCAACCGCAACATTTGGCAAACTAAGCGCACTTCCTTACGCGAGGAATTCGTTTTCGATCGAAGTACAAAGCGAAAGGAGACTTCCGCAGGTTCTATCTGTGCCAAATGAAATAACGCCCTATCCTTCACGCCCAAAATACAGTAGAATATCCCGTTTCCATAACGACCGACACCGGCATGTCTGGTGTTTGGGTTTTTCTCGTGGCGGTAAGACAGTAATCGTAACTGCAACCCTTTTTATTCCAAAGACATGCGGTGCGTTGGATGACTGGATCGCCACGAACAGTGAGTGATACGAGCGCTGAAATCCACGCAAGTTGACCCCAAAACGAGTGCTTCATGCGTTGATCACTTGCAGGGAAATGAGCCTTGTAATAGTTGATGGGGCAAGTATCCAGCCACGAAACCATTATTGCGCATACAAAGAAAGACTGCTCACTGTCCTACAGCCACGAGAAAAACCCCATACACCAGACATGCCGGTGGCAGTCGTTATGGAAACGGATTTAACGGAACATTGAATTTCGGGGTGAAGGAGAGGACTTTATTTCATTTGGAGCAGATAGAACCGGCGGAAGTCTCATTTCGCTTTGTACTTCGATCGAAAACGAAGTCCTCGCCTAACGAAGTGCGCTTAGTTTGCCAAATGTTGCGGTTGATTTTATACCTTTTTCCTCCTTTCTTAGACTAGTCTACTTGAGGCAACCGTATGACAGTACTTATGCGACAACTTTTCATCCTCGCTTTCGAGGTGTCCCCCTCGGGGGGGGGATACATCATAACGGGAATAGGTAAGTTGTGTTCACTTCGTTATCCAAATTGAATCAACCCAATTCTGAATCTTACACATAACTCCACAGTAAATCTTTATCTCGTATAGTATTTATAAATCGAAATATTGAACATTAAATACAATATTTTAATTTATGATCGTACAAATTTCACGATACATCGAACCTATTCTTCTTCATAATCCTATTAAATATTTTTACAATAAATTTTTAAAAAAGATTGATGCATCTGCCTCACCTCACTATTTTTTTAATGAAGTTTATTCTTTGTGACAGAACGTTTAGAAAATTCTTTATAAGTATAAAAGCATAGATGATAAATTATCTCAAGTTAATTGTAACAGACCTTTATGACGAGAATTTTGAAATATGAATTGGAAGAAGAACTGATGATGAAGAAATAATGAATGGAATTTCTTGAATTTATGGTACTGACCCAGCTTCAAGAATCTGTTTATAAGAAAAAAACAACTTATATTGCTTTATATGAATAATGCTTTGAATGAGTATAAAGTTTTATGAATATTTTTTTCTTAGAAACATAAATTTACACTTTGTAATTTCAGAGGTAATAATATTTTCAAAATATAATTAATTGCTTATTGCAAACTCAATTTATTTTAAAGGATATTTAACAAACTCGCATAATTTAGTTTCATTTTCTTGAAAAATATGCATACAAATCTCATTTAATCGAGAGATATCTGCTTACAGATTTGTTTTCAAATTGTTGCGTCAACTTTTTCATGAAGTTGATTGTAATATTTAATTAACAATTCTTGTCAATAACTACACATAACTGTTATATTTGATTAATTATAAGTGTTGATTTCGAATATTACCTAAAAGTATTTTTTGGATGAAATTTAGTTTTAATGGTTTAAAATCTGAAAAATGTAGTTCCGTACTTTTCACGTTTTTGGACTATTTGCAACATTTGCATATTTAGAAACAATAAGCGCTGATTTTTAAATGGCATAGAATTTGAAAACACTTTAATTCTTTCTCATTTAACTGTTTAAAATTACTTAGTAAGCTAGTTAGCTTAGTTAGCGCGAAATATAAAATGATTAATTTATCTCGGAATAATCATATCTTAATTTAAATGTATTTATTAATTTTTATGTGACTCTGAAAGGCGGATATGACTACCCAATATGACTTCCCGAAATGAAGGGGAAATATTATTCTCATTCATAGTTGTTTATACAGAATATAACATTAAAAAAATTTTGATTTGTGCACTCGTCAGAGAAATTTTCAGTTCGTGTCTGGGGCGATGAAATTTTTAGATTCACGTTTATTTAATAGACATCGGAATTCAACGCGCTTTGTGTTAAATTATCCTTTCGTAAGAGAAAAAAATTATGACAGTACAATACCAGACCTGAGAACATAACACTCAATATTCAGTGAAGCGTTAATAACAGAAGAATAATTGAAAACGAAATTGTTTCGCACAGTTATTTAATCAGCAGAATGTTAATTGGGACAAGAAAATGCAGTTCGTTAAGAACCTTATTTGTTTTCAGATTGCGTTCTAATTTATTTATTACATACAATTGTCTGGCGGAATGAATGTGAAGTTAATTTCATTTTATATTCTGCATCATTTATTCTTAGGACGTTTTGGCTTTAGGCATGAGGCATAATGAAAATTTAAATCTAGGTTTTATTTTTTTCAGCATCTATTACGCTTTTGGCTAAAAATATAATTAGAAATGTATTTTTGGATTTCGTAATGACAAAATTAGCGAAATAACATCGAGTTAGTTAAACATAAAATATTTAAGAGTACAATTACCTTTACAATCGAAAGCAAATTGCAATCTAAACATCATTTACTAATTAAGAAAATTCAGAAATAATTAAATCAAGAAAATTGATTATTTTTGTAAGAAACTGTTTCTCAGTTTCAACGAAAATGTATCATTAAATTATCATTAAACCAGAAACTCACATAGTTTCAGCGCAACAAATTCTGAAGGTGAAATTCTTTCGTAACTAACACATGCTTTTATTATACGTAAGTTCTTTTACATACTTACGTGTTTTAAAATAATGCGAAAAATCTAGAAATATATATAATAACATTAAAAACATTTTACTATGAAAAGTCATTATAAGTTCCCTTAAAAGGGAAAGTATTTAATTTAATTTTTAAATAAACACATGCAAGTAACCATGGCACCTGAATTTTGGATAATTTATAAAGCTGAAATTTATAACCTTAACTTTTTATATAAATTTCACAGTGTGCAGTTGTTATAATGAATATTAATTTTTGCATTCTTTCAAATATAAAATCTGAAAGAATAGGGTTTTTGTAACACTTGATCAAATATAGTTATACTTAATCAAACATAGTTTTACTTAATCAAATATAGTTCATTATTTGTAAAATTATTATGTTGTAATCTTTTTTCTTTAATAAAATGCTTGCAGAGATACAGTTGAAGATTTTAGAAAATCGTACGAAATTAAGCCTGATTCATTATCTATGCCTTCTTGGTATATTATAGATCTCAAAAAGATTGGAGTTCTTAATGGTGAAACCAGATCACGTTGAGAATGTTGGAAAATTTTATTATTTAATTAATCATCTTTTATGCAATTTTTTGAGATTGATATTACCGTTGTTACATGAATAAAATCTAATTCATTTCCCATGCTTCCTTGGCACATTATACATCTTAATAAATTGGAGTTCTTAATGGTTCAACCAAATCAAGTTGAGATAGTTGGGAGAATTTATTACTTAAAGAGTCATCGTTTTTGCAATTATTTTAAGATGGATATTACCGTTGTGACATGTATGCAAAATTAAATATTCACATCGGTGCGACGAAAGTAGAAGAATTTCTTGAATTAGAAATTGAAATTTACATTACTTTTGTCTCAAAGAAACTCAGCAGGATGTTTCTCCTCTACACTTTCTTGTATACTTCCACAACATGGTACGTTTTCCGTTTAGCTTCGACGTAAGTTGAACCAGGGTCGAGGAATATGTGGTGGGGCTGTGGCTACATATTTATAAATAAATCTTTCGCCTGGGCAAGAGATGATATTCACTTGAACAAGAGATGAATTTTACTTCAACAAGAGATGAGTTTTACTTGAACAAGAGATGAGTTTTACTTGAACAAGAGATGAGTTTTACTTGAACAACAGATGAGTTTTACTTGAACAAGAGATGAGTTTTACTTCAACAAGAGGTGAGTTAAGATTTGTATACCAGTTTAAAGATAAAAGTGTACTAAGCATTTTGATGCATATATATGGCATGAAAGAGGAAATGTATAGCTACTAACTATAACGTTCAAAATTAGAAGAAATTTATGATGTTGTAAAATCGGCTTTTAAGGGTTGCATATGTTCTGTTAATATTTCATAGCTTTGGATGACTAATGTTAGTTACAGATGTCCATCTATTAAGTGACGAACTTTCTCAATTTTTAATCCTCGTCTCACGGTTGGAGGCTTAACTGTTTCGGCATCTGTGAATACACTTTAACCCTCCGTTAGGAGCGCGAAAATCTGTTGCACAGTTAGGCGCTCGGGGTACATATATCCCAAATTTTCTCTTCTTTTTTCTACAAATATTTTTTCTGAGAAAAGACATATCAACTGCAGATTAAAGAATAAACATCTAAGAAATGCAAAAAAGAGAAAAAATAATTTTAGATGACTATTTTGAATATTTGTATACAGATTATAAAAACACTATGAAAAATCACATTTACATATACTTACACATTTACATTTACATAATCACTTACATAATACATTTACATAATCACTCATACTTACACAATCACATTTACATAATCACTTACATAATACATTTACATAATCACTCATACTTACATAATCACATTTACATTTACATATACACACATTTTACATATACTTTTAAATACATACTATAGGCTCAATCATGGCCTTTTTCACAGGATTTTTTGTTAGTTTTGTCCCTATTTCTTCCACAATATTTGTATCTACCTTTATTACTCATTGACTTTGTTGTTTTTTGGTCCTGGACCGTTGATTTCTACGTAAGATTTTCTGTTCTTTTAATACCATCGGATGGCAGGCATTGGGAAGTATAATAAATATGAAACTCAAATTTTTGATGGCATCAAGTGTTTTTATATCCTTATCGATAGTACTGTGTTTGAAAATTACAAATGCTTTAGTAGTAGACTTGTTTCAGAGATTTAAAAAAAAGAAATATAATCCAATGACAAGTATTTCTCGAGACATCATTTCTCTGGCATAGCTGATATAGAATAACAAAATGCAACAATTTTATAGAGTTTTTTTTGTTATCGTCACTGTCGATTGATCTGCCGTCAATAGAAACTGAAAAGTTCATGATAAATAATTATGACACAAGCGTAGCCAAATATTCAAGAATTCACTTCTCGCTTCTTATAGCATAAAAATTCTTTGACTAACTCCCATATATTTAAATTAATTGCATCCATAAATTAATTTAGATCCCTGTTGAAAGCGTTGTGGAAAGTTCGGAGCTAGAAAACCAATTATTCGCTGTCAACCTCTAGTTCTACTATATTTTTAGAATACAATTCACTGAAATTTAATAAATATTTTTAAAAATTAAATATTAAACGAAGTTAAGTGCCAGAATTCTACACGAGAAGTTAGAAATAATAAGTCGTTAAGAAAGTAAGCATTATTACAAAACCACCGAAAGAAGAAGAACGTCCAACCTCAAATTCCTACTACACGTTTAGGCGCGGGGGGGAGGTACACCTGTCCCTCATGTGTCTTTTTGTTATCTTATCTCCCGTGCAATAATCTTTTTAACTTAAATGACAGTTCCATATTGTTATTGAGTATTTCAAGGACAGGTACTTTATCTTTATCACCACGTATAACCCCGATCTCTGAGCCTGTGGTATACGGGTAATCCTGACGGTTGGATAGGTATGCGTGAAGCTTTATTGAAGGTCCCCCACCAAAAAATATTACAAACTTAGAATAACACAAGACAGATACTGAAAGTTTGATCTCTAAACAATGAATGGAATTTAAAGCGCAGCGTTTTAAACACTAACTCGGGGTTACACCCCCTACTCGCTCCGTTCGTCAATCCCCAAGAATCACGTCGTGATTCTTTTGGGATCACTAAGTGATCCCAGCTCTCTTCGCTCGCTCTCTGTACAGTTATGAGCACCTACTAGTAATTGGAAATTATAAATACATTAATTACTAAAAGTTAATTTAAATTATTTGAATAGCAGGAAGTTCTAACTAAATTCTTTTTAAAACACTAAAAATAAACTTTTAATTACTAAAAAGTAAATAATCAAATTATAAAATTAAAATTTTACTTTTATACCATATATAAGTAAATGCTAAAATGTATGATAAGATGTTTACAAATAAAAATTATTTTCATCAATCAGAAATCAGGAGCTTAAAACTTCTTGCTACATACAACTGAATATTTTTTCAACAGTTTTATTAGTCCTGACTTCTTTCCAACAAACTTATAAATATCGACACTTCTCAATGAATTGTTGCTCAGAAACGCTTCGCCACATGTATACACAATCACTGAAATAATAATTTAGACAAGAACGTTGTGACTTTTCTCGCTGGGTAGATATTTATGTGTTAAAACCTCGGAAAATTTAAGTTTTCGAAAGATGAGTTAACCCAATTCACAAACTTTTTTGCTTAAAAAGGATACTTTAAAGTGACAAATGGCTCTAAATATGTTTAGATTCACTATTCAAAATTATAACCCATAATAATTATTTACCTTTATAGCATTAACAAAACAGCCCTTTTTCAAAATTTTAAAAATATTCTAAAATTCTTGCTTTTGACAACAAAATTTTAAACATGCTTTTTTTTCACAGAAATAATGATCAGAAAAGCTTCTCTACATGTATACACATTCACTGTAGTAATTATTTAGCCAAGAAATTTATAACTTTTCTCGCTGGGTGGATCTTTATGTGTTAAAACTGCAGAAAATTTAATTTTTCGAAAGATGAGTCAACCCATTTCACAATCCTTTTGCTTAAAAAGGACACTTTAAAGTGACAAATGGCTTTAAATGTTCAGATTCACTATTCAAAATTTTAACTCATAATAATTATCTGCTTTTACTTTTATAACAGTAACAAAACAGCCTTTATTCAAAATTTAAAAAAAGTTTAAAATTCTTGCTTCTGACACCAAAATTTTAAACATGCTTTTTTTTCACTGACATAGTGATCAAAAAATCTTCGCTACATGGATAAAAGAGAAGTGTCCTGTCATAGTCAACTATGTTCCTATAGCTCGCAAATTTCATTCCGTACACAAAAACGCTTGACTCTATTTTGTACATTCAGATTGGATCGTTTTAGGAAAGATTCCTCAACAGTTTCAGTTGTTCAACAGTTATCTTTTTCGACGATTTCGATTTATAAAAGAATCTGCCCGACTTGAATTCATTTTGAAAAAGTTCGTCGTCTGAAATCTAATCAAGCTAAATTCGTCGAATCGAATGTAAACAAAACAAACTTGCGAGCTGTTGCCAAACTGTGATTAAGAAATTCGAAACTTTTTTTTTGTCGCCACGTAAGAGAATTATTTATATACATGGGGACACCTGAACCCCGCGAGACTAACGGTGAGTTAAAACCTGTTTTACAATAATCAATTAACCAACCGTCAAACGTTGACGTTTTTGTTTATGCGAATGACAGCACAACAATACATAGAAGCAATAAATCTCACTAAATTCCAATTTGACTTTCTTTCTCCAAACAAAGCTATTTTAGTTCTCCATTCCTCCCTTATGTTTTTCAACTTCGGAATATAATAGTTAAGTTAGTATAATTGCTCAGTTAAAACGACTTAAAAAATTCCAAATGAAAGCTTTGATTTAAAAGCAAACTTGAGAGCAATTCCTGAGAACTAATAAAAAAGAATGTCACGTACGAGTTGAGAGAAATGATGGAAAATCGAATATGACGTTGATAAATGAGAAATTATTCAATAAATGTCAGGATTGTTGATGGTTCTTTGCCAACTCCAGAGCACTGACATCATTAACCCTAAAAGATAAGTACGCATGAAGAATTATGCAATGAAAAGGATCTCTTCAGATGAACTTCTTGCATTCATTAAAGATTGTAAAATATAGTTGGGAAACAAAAACAAAGAATATTGTTTTAATATTTAAAATAGGCCGAATGTTTAAACCCACGCATATTTACAGCTCAACATAAATTTTAAATGGCTCTATTTAATTATTCGAATCAAATAAATCAATAAAGTATCTTAAAAATTATTCAGTAGTTGGCTTTAGTTTACTTAAGTAAGATTTTAAATTTTGGTTGTTTCTTTAGTGTTTTTAAAATATAATGATAAATTATAGTTTTATATATGAAAAATTTAAATTGCTACATAAAATGAAAGAAATCGATTGTTTTTCATTACAAAAATAGATAAGAGTCTGAATCCATTTATACTTTTCATTTAATTGTAGAAAACGAACTTTAATTTGATCAAGTAATATTTTCTACGCATAAATTACTACGCACCGTAACGAATTAAAAATTCTCTTAACTCACTCTGGCTTTTTTGTTAACTACCAACACTATAAAAATACACAATATGAAAAATAGCAATATAAATATTATAAAGAATAATATTAATTGAAAATAGTTAATAATAGAGTGCATATAGATGTAATATTGTCACGATGATCGGAAGAATTTACAGGATACGCTTAATAAACAGACAGATTTATTAGAGTCAAAGCAACTCGTAACATCACAGACAGAGAACAACACCCCAATACTGATGGGACTCAGTATTTATACACACATAGAATATTCGAGAAACATCCACCAAACATGTTTAAAGAAATATCTAGAATTTTCCAGAACCTGAACAAACACTAAATAACATTTTAAATTAAAAATCCAAGTCCTTCGATAGACTGCCATGGCCGGGACTCGAATCACGGACGGCCGGTTTCGTAGTCCAGTGCTCTGCCCGCCAAGCCACAGTGAACGTTGGTGAGATTGCTTTGGGTGGCAATATTAACAAAGGCACTTAATTCAAACCGACTTCTCTACCAACTTCCAAACCTTTGTCAAAATGCATAAATGACTACCAAATCTCCAGGATGCGGCGTATCTTTTTTAAGGCGTAATTATTACAAGGAATTGACAATAAATGTAATAAGGACAGTTTTTCAAAGCATTTTTATTAGTGTACTAAGAAGTTTTTTTCATTATTGTCTACTTTTTGTCTGAAATTTATAAATCATCGTATTAAATATTATGGAATCTCGAAATGGACTTTTTCTCATATTCTCCACTAAGTGGTATCACTCGCAGGGAATCAAATTTTAATAGACTTAATCGTTTAAATGTTCCGAAAATAAATAAATAGTATAATATCATCAAGAATATACCGATTGTAAAAAAAATTTAAAATCTCTGGCGCTTTAAAAAGGAATGAAACATTGGTCAAGGAATCTCATCGTAACGAACATGGAACAATTGAAGTTAATTAAAAGTGACTAAAAAGAATTAACATTCGACACCAAATATACAACATCGTCGTCGTTCAGTTTAAAGATGTAGTCATAAACTCAATTAATTTTGAGCCGTTATTATAAATAGTAAATATTATTTTACAATTTTAAAAATTATTTTTCCAATTGACTGTAGTAGTCCCTCAAAAGGTTTTTGTGGACTTAATGACTTCTGAACTGAACGACGGTGTTATATCGAAATGAGATAAATTAAGAATAGAATATGCTTCTGGAACAATTATATAATTGTATAATTGAGGGTTTATTCAGTATAATAATGAGTTTTATGAAAGTTTGTATTTATTATGCTTGTTTCTAACTAATTTGATTTTCCATTTGCAGCTCTGCATATTTAAGGAAAGCAAATCTTTTAAATCAATCATCGCTGTTAGTGTTTTAATGACTGACTGATAAATAAAATTGTAATTGGTACAAACAGGCATTCTTAAATCGAAAGTCACATTCCAATAGCAGAAACAAATTTATTCCTGCTTTTTTTATTTTGTTTATAATCACTTCATTCAATTTTGTTACAATCAATAATTCACAAGATTCTATAAAATGTAATCTTTGCAATAATAACCACCGGCAGAGTTACCCATTTCCTGCCAAAGCATGAAGGGTTTATTGAATGACAGTCTAGTATTTTGGGAGTGCACCACAGCATACTCCGAAACTCGGAGCCTGGACAGATCCCTGTCCGTTGGGTAGGTGCACGCACACCTTTCTTGAGGCTTAAAAAATTACAAACTTGTTTAGCTAGTACATGACAGTTGCATCTTCATGACAGAGTCGTATATTGTTTAATATCAAATTGTTTAACATTTTGTAAAAAAGCTTATTAGACACATATAACACAATTAAAAAAAATTCAGCGAAGGCTAGTAATAGATTTTACATAAGTGTTTAACAGTTGTTTCTTCATAACGAATTCGAAGACATTCCTTGTTTGATTTGAATTTGTTAAATACTTTCTAGAGCAGATAATATTATATATTATACAGAGTAAATGATATCATAATGAATGCTATGGCAAATTAGGCTAGTACAGGATGTTACATAATTGCTTAACAGAAATATTAACAAGACTGATTTCAAGCTTTACATTTGTGGCATCTGGCAATATCTCGAATTGTAATTGCATGCAGATCGGATCCGCCCTATTTGTGATGTCACCTATCGACCAATAGCCAGTAGCCTGTTGGAGTATTTAAAGACTATGATGTAATGTCACCTATCGATCAATGGCGAGCAGCCTGTTGGAGTATTTAAAGAAGATGTGTACTTCTATTCACTCTCCTTCTTCTTTCTGTATCATCTCACTGCTAGCGTGTTAAGGATGTTAAGATTTCAATTTAATTGCTATTATATTAAATTTATTATATTATTATCTAGTGGCCATTCTTTGATTGTGTCACCAGGTCTGTGTTTTCTCGTAATGGAGTAATTCTGATATATATGTGAATCATGTATTATAGGTTGAGAAGCTCAGTAGTGTAGTATCGTAATAGTTAATATGAAGCACTTAAGTTCTACATACCTAGTACCTCGGCAACTATCCCAGTAAATCTCGCCTCTACACATGCTGTAAAGTTAACTTGACCTCGATGTAGGCATTACCGAACATAGAGGATATAAAATTAATTATTTACTTTTAATACAGCCGAGTACGGGGACTGGAGTTCTATTGCCATAACCAGCTACGGTCCGACCCCTCCCGTTGGAGGTACGTACTGCATGGGCGGAGTACTGCAGGGAGGTAACACCCACCATTATTGTGCACAATTAGAGAGAATCCGCTTACTTCTCCGGCATCCCTTCATTCACGTACACTCGTGGTTTAAGAACTTTGGATATTTTGTCTACACTATTTTCCTTCTGACGACTGAATGTCTTCACGTAAGAATCTATCCTCTGAAAAACAACAAAACATAAACCGAGAAGCACTTGGCATGAAATGAAAAGAAGATTTCCAGAATTAGTTTTTATTTGTAATCATCTGTCAAAGCACATAACCTCAAATGTAATTTAAAATAAAAAACACCTACAGCTTCTATATATATAAAATGCTAACGTACGTGGCACAGAAAGCAAGTTAATTTCTCTTTTGCCAATGACAACAGACGGTTTGTTTACAAAACAAAACCGGTAGCCTCCTAAATGTTAGTCACAACTGTACAGGCATAGCCTGCAAGCACAATACTTCACAATACTTCTTATAATATGATAAACTTTGGCTGAAATTGTTCAAAACAGCTCCGTTAGAAATTAAGCAGATAGGCTTGGTTGAGCCAGAGAACGTTCAGATAAACGTCAAAATAGTTTAAGTCAGCGAACTGTATATTGGGTACTTTTGCGTTATACGCATACCACTTAGCGCCTTTTTTGTATTGGCGAATTTTCTTGGAGCGCTGAGTCGCCAGATTGGCTCAACATCTTTCTTGATGATAATTGACACGCTCTGTATTTTTGGAACGTCAGGAGCAAGAATGCGCCAATGTGGCCGAGAATGCATGGCATGCGTATAACGAAGAGCAGATGCTCTGCTTGGGATCAGCTAGTTTTTATAAAATTTAGCTTGTATGATAACGTTATCGTTTAAAGAGTTTAACAGTATTTCAGTTATTGTTGCCTTTGTTGAGATTTGGGGAATTTGCGAGAGAATAAAAACTGATAAAAAATTACATAGTGTTCACGGAAACAAGAATTCTTCTGCATCTGTATGTAAATCACAAATTATCACAATGCTACAAGTAAATTTGTATACATGATGACCATGAAGTCAGAACAGCAAGTGTAAATTTTCAGATTTAATATCATGAAAGCAATTTGAGATAAGGTGTATTTGAAGACGTAAGAAGGAATAGTATTTTGAAGTAACTATTTTACGCAACTTAACATACCAACATTTTATAAAATTAGCAATAAAATTTAAGATATGAAACACTAATATCTATAAAACATTTGATGAATAAAATCGCTTCAGCTCAATTTCTTTTAACCCTTTATGTCTCAACAACTCCGGCTTGAATAAAAATGACTCAGACGTTAGAATACATCATTGTAAGTATGGAAAAAATAATCTAAAAAATTAACACGTTAAAATAAAATTTATTGACAAAAAAGATCTTTTTTTCATTTTTGTAACATAATGCAAAATGTCATCAAAAATTCAAAATTTCAGTGTTTGAAACAGTTCGTAGTTTTGTTTTAACAAAGACCTTCACCACATTTCTCATAAATGGATGCTCCCACTCTTTTTAACTTCACTAAATTTTCAAGAAGTTTCAGGAGCAACCTCGTGGAAATGTTTAAGTGTCAACTGAAACTTTGTTTTTAAAAACCACCTCAGTGTTACCAGCTGTTGGGGAATATATGAGCATATTGTGTTAACATCAAATGGATAGTAATTCAACAACCATTGAAATCGACATGAAAACCTTACCTTGTGAAAGACAGAGCCTTTTGAGTTTGTTACAGATATGCAACACCGTGACATAAAGGGTTTTAAAGCCCGAAGAGCTTTTTTTAAACCACGAATGCGGCATATTTCTATTCAATAGAAGAGAGATTTCAAAAATGCATTATTGTCTCGAGTAAAATTTTATATATACTTTTTTTCTAAAATGAAATTTGAAAAAACCTTTAAAGCTGCTAGAATAAATATTATTAAAACCTCTTCTGTTTTTCTTTCTGCGAATATAGATGGCGCCAGGGGACTAGTGTTTACTTTAATAACTCCTTCATTTTGGAGAAAATTAGCGTGGGTTAGTGTTCAAATAAAGGTTTTTTTCTCATCTCTCAATTATGAGCATAGGGCAAGGTTTTTATTTATGAGGGCTTATTACCCAGACAGCAATTTTAGTTTGCAGCAAGCTTGCCACAAATTTGTCATGACAAGAGTGCAAGCTTGCAGCAAGTTAACGAAAGCTTCGAAGTCACCATGGAACGAACTTGCAGCAAGTTTGCCACAAGCTTGCCGTGCAAACTCATTGCAAATTATAGCAAAAACAGAGTACGAACACAACCCAGGATAGAACTCGCCACCTCCCGCTTCCGAAGCGGAGACGCTAACCATTGAGCCAGCTGAACTCTGAGAGGAGAAGATAGATTTCGCTAACACATCGTTCGATTCGATTCGTATACGATTTATTTTAAACTTTTCTTGATTTCATTAATTTTTTGAGTTAAGAATATGATTTAAAGCCAAAGAGAGAGCGATTTTCGCTAATAACAACGTTTTGCTAGTAGAATAAATTATGAAATTAGAGTTCAAAAGTAATTACGTTAAAATGGGACAAAATGTATAAGTTTATTTTTCAACAAACATTGACTGTTTTTTCGGTTTAATTTTGTTTATAAACGCTAAAATTTCAACATTAAGAAAAAAGGCGATATAGTTTTCTTTAAAGTGCGAGTGCGATATATTTAATAAAAAGATGGAAGATGTTTCAAAAACTTTTTTATAAAAAAGTTAGTTTTTTTTACAAATTACGATTGATTTATTGAATTAATAAAAAGAAGGACCGTCTAGGAGATGCTATTAAAAATCGGATGTTTTTTTTTAAAACAGAGACAAAGATAATTATCTCTTTGTGCTGTCTTTGCAGGAAGCTTGTTTCGCATACTTGCTACAAGTTTGATTTGCAAGCGAGGGTGGCGCTAGTTGTCACAGCGAACTTGCTACAAGTTCGTTTCAAGTTTGACGCGTCAAATTTTGCCATGACAAGTCAAAATCAAGCTTGCTGCAAACTTACGTGCTATCTGGGTAATAGAGCTAAATGGCTAATATTTTTAATAATTTTATTAGCGTTTTGATGTTTGTGTTTTTTCCTCTTTCTTTTGATTATTTGCTTTTAATGTAATTTCTCTATTGTTCTCTATTTGGGAATTTAGCGCTAAGAGAATCTATTTTGGCGTAATGCTAGCTTCTTACAGAAAAATTTTCAAAATATTATTTTGAATCCATTTGGAAAAGTTCTTAGTCCTTGAAAAAGTGCACTAGAATGAATTCCTTGTTTAGTTTTTGGTTGTATTCGATTAACTCTGAGTTTATTTTTTTATTTATTTCTTTATTTATTTTTTCTATCTTTGTATGATCTTGATTTCCATTTGATTTTATCACATTGGCGCTTGAAACGGCTTCAATGAGAGCTATAATTGAGGTTCTTGAATCTTAAACGCTTTCCAATCATAATATCTGAAACTCGAGAGAAAAAATGTTTGAAAAAATATACCTATGGCACTACGCAATTTTATCATGTTCGAGAAGAAGAACCTTCCGTTAAAAAATAAATCTGGGAAATGTTTTCATGTCTTTTGATAAATTTCTAAAGATGAAAAGATATGGAATTCGGCATTCCAGTGTATTTATCGAAGAACTGAATATCCCTTATGTTCTTTTTTGCTTTTTCCTTAGCTCTCCATTATTCTGCTTTTGAAGTTTGGTGTGGAAAGTTTCTCGAATAGTCATTCTAAAAAATCTCATTTTCAAAGTTGTTTGAGAAGAAACCTTTTACTCAATTTCTATTACTAAATATGTTCCTACCATATTATTTCGTCTTTGAAAGATCAGAATTTCTCGTGTGTATAAAATAAAATACAAAAAAACTCTAGGCTACACGTTATATGTTGAGTTCAGAATATTCTGAAATATCCAGCTCCAAGAAATGTTTATGATTTATGTGATACAGTTAAATAATTCGAAAAGGATGCGTAAGTATTATTTTTATGCAAAATGATAAATACTTGGTATTTAAAGGCCATTTAAATTACGATTTCTTTTCTAATTCACATTCACGGAGAATTTTAGCATCCTTATGCTACATATTTGAATCACAACAGAAAATAACATAAAATTGGCACACATTTTATATTGAAGTGAACCTTCATTCACCACTAAAATGTTTCTAGCAATTTAAAAAATAATTGTTTCAGTAATATTTTTTTAAACCAAAGAATTATACTTAAGCGATGTGGAATATAAAAGTTTATACATTAGTTCAATGCGCAATTAAATTGAAAATATAAAGTGAAAACTGCACTTGCCAGCTCGGAGTTGTTTATCTCAAGTGTTTTTTGTTTGTTTGGGATTTTTTTCTTCTTGGCGCAACTTCGAGTCTTGCCAAGGGATGACTTTCGATGTATACCTGTTGGCTTTTTGATTGACATTCATAATACTTCTTCTAAGAATAAACAAACATTTATCAGAAAACTAAAAAGCAACTATTATTATCCGTATCCGCGTACAACGTAACATCGTTCAACCGTACTCGTACTCATCTCATTATAACTCAAATTCAAAGTAAGTCAACATCTGACTGTTTCCACTCATCTGATATCATGCACTGTTATAACAATAAATAAGTTGAAGTCATGCATTTGTCAGGCATAAATATTAAATATGCTTACATACCGGCAAGACAAAGAATCTCAAAAAGTCTTGAATTTCATAATAAAATGAGCAGAAAAACACTCTATAACCAAAACAAAATAAAAATGTTCAAAAACGAGAGAAAAATTATTACTCAAATCAAATCAAACTAGAGGAGACTAATAAGAAGATAGCGGCTCAGTGAAAACATAACACCTCCAAAATGAAATAATTTATAGTTAATGAATAATTTATCGCCACATTTCAACAAGGAAGCAAGATGGCCGACCTCCTCGAAAACCGAACCGGCAAGCACAGTTTAACAAATATAAAATTAATCTTGTGCTTTGAAAAAGAAGCAAGAAGGTGTATGAAGAAGATTTAGATTTCTATTCGCCGTCTGTGGTTTAGATCAACATAATTCAGAAACTGGCCGAGCAGTTTGAGCTTCTGCATCTGCTTGCTCACAGCGGTAGGATTAACAGAGAGAAGATTTCTTGTTCTTCTTTCATTAGAAACGCAAATGTGGGCCAGTTTTCTCAGAATGTCGTCCTGAAAATCAAACTATCCTTATATATTATAGCAAAGCCGCTACTATGTAGAGGGTGTACAATGGTGGCTTTGACCAACAGAAAACTCCATACTTCTCCTGTATCATAAAACCTTGACTCATGTACTGCACTGGATAGACTAGAAGAAGTGGGATTAGAATCAACAGAGCAAAGTTCTTTCTTCCCTTTTCAAGTAGAATCATTTTATCATCTATGGGGTTAACTGTTCTTGTCTTCTCTCATTGAATTAAAAATTAATTCCCTTCACAATAAAAATCTCTGTATCATTTATTTCGTGTTAAACTGGACATTCACCATCGATCCATTTCGAGGGCGTTTTAGCAGACACTTTCTATTTTCAGCCCAAACAATTTGGTGGGTAATTCATAGGTAAGACTGCGCAAACCACACATACGGGCAACCCGATCCCCTAAGCTACTGCGCCTACTCCACCCCGTTTTCAAAACGGGTCCCCTCCGCCCTGATTTCCTCAGAAACTCCAAATCCACACTCCTCCTCCCCAGTTCTGTGGTTTTCGCTTTTGTGAGAGAGGTTTGGTTCCCCTAATCCACTATCGTATTTCAGTTTTTTTGTCCCAGGAGGCCAAATGAAAATCCAAACCGGACGGAAACTCAACTTTTTCCCCTGGTATACACCTTTTCTCATTGTTTTTTTTCATTAGCGTAGGGGTTTCGCATCGGTTTCTTTCCTGTCTTCAAAAAAAAAAGGAGTTGCCTAGTGGTGAACGTCCCACTTTACAATAATTCAAGGAAAGACTTTTTCTGCAGTAAGAAATGGTATAAGAATAACCATTTCTTGGGGCTGAAATAAATCTCTCTTTATAATTTAACTTAATATTTTAGAACAAATATCATATTCAATTTCAATTCCGCATTACATATTTCGGTCATTTCTTTATAAATATAAAAAAAATTACTAAAATAAATTATCATTTCTTAACACCAAATTTATTATCACTTAATTGTACCTATATTATTTTTACATTCCGTATAAATTATATCTGAATTCATTTTCTGGGGTTTTTTCTCCTGTTGCTGTGAAAGAAAAAAAA
>BGPR01000085.1:1580193-1624714 GCA_013235015.1 Araneus ventricosus | reverse complement strand
AAAAAAAATCATATATTTTCTTTTTCATTCTGTCGATCACAAATCTCAGTTATTTGAGTTTCTTTAAGTCAAGAAAAAAGGTTAAATTGCTTTGGTTTTTAGTCACTTTATTTAACTGAACTTTTTTTATGTTTGTAAAAATATTGTAATCTATTTCTCATTTCCTTCCAAATGTACTAGATTTCCAAAATTGTGTACAACTGTGTGTACCCTAAGTAATAATATATATTTGTAATTTTGGAACATAATTGTCGGAAAGTAGGATTTTTAAAGTATTTTTACTAAGTTTACTTCAAGGAATGAAAGTCAGAAAACATTTTTAAATCAATTTTTAAAAGATCGGGTATTTTTGGGTTAAAAGAATTTTCGTTAATTTATTTCTTTAATTTTCAAACTTCCACGGTTCTGATATTTCTTTAGGATTTTTGCAAAAACGATTTTTTTTCTTTGTATACTTCGCATGCGAGGAAATAGAAAAATATATTGAGAGTTTTCAGAAAAATTAGAGTTGTAAAATATGAACAACATTCATTATGACATTTTAAAGTTAAAACTCTGTAAAGCGTAAAAACATTTATATGGCAGAAACCGAAAATAAATTAAAAAGTATTCCAGAAATGACTGAGAGCAATGAGAGCCTGAAGAGAGGGTGCAGACGTATAAAAACAAGAAAATCTGGAAAAGAGACGTTCGAAAAAATTGACAAAGGCAGATTAAAGAGAGTGAGAAATAATGAGGAAAAAATAATTTTCAGGCGCGAGGCGGGTGAAAAAATTGCTTTAGATTTAGGGTAAAACGCCTTGACAGATTTTACATTACGAAGACAAAAAGAAAAACAGATTGCAAATAAAAAAACATAAATAACAAGGAAGTTTTCATTAAGTTCAAAGAATGAAGCTGATTTCTAAAAAATGTTTTACAAATGGATGTTTTATCTAGTTCTACTAGTAATTCAAAATCTTTTTGGAAGGCTTAAAGAAGTTTCATTCAATTTCGTTGTAATTTTTGGGAAGAAGTCAGTAAAGTTTTATTTTGGTATCAACATTATATTTAACTTATTCTGAAAAGGAAAAAAAATAATTCGTGACCGTAGATGAAATTTCATGTGTTCTTAAACCATCATCAAACAGACTTCTATTTTAATTAGTTAGGAATTTTTTACTTATTTCATTGGCAGTGAAATGCTAAAACTTGAGCAGTTAAAATCTAAGACATTTTCTCTCTTTCATTCTTTGGAACCGTGTTAAAATTAAATTTTCTTAACTTTTATATATCAGCAATTAATAAACAATGATAATTTAGATGTTACTTACTTTTTACGTAAGACTGAAAAACCACATAGTTTCTTTTCTAAAAATGAATACATTTTATGATAAATAATATTATTCAAAAAATCTATTGCAGGGAGAATCCTAAATTTTTTATTAGCCCAAAAGACAATATTTCTGAATAGAAAACACGAAGAGACATCGGTAAAAAAATTAGTTGGCATTAATTAATGTTATGACTTTAAACTGTCAATTATATTAGACAATATAACGGACTGTTTCCCTTTTTTATTCTTATAGAAAACGAATATTTTATAAAATTCTATAAAATAGGAAGTACAATTTATGTGAAAATGTTAATAATTATGAAATTTTTAACATCAGTGCTTCGTACATGACTAATATAGTGGTTATTTAATCAGGATTAAGTTATTTTGAAAATTAAATATTATTAGGAATGTGTAATACCGTTTCCGAGCACTGATAGTCTATAGTTGGAAAAAGACATTTACGAATGTTTTACAAATGGATGTTTTATCTAGTTCTACTAGTAATTCAAAATCATTTTAGAAGGCTTAAAGAAGTTTCATTCAATTTCGTTGTAATTTTTAGAAAGAAGACAGTAAAGTTTTATTTTGGTACCAACATTATATCTAACTTATTCTGAAAAGAAAAATTAATTCGTGACCGTAGATAAAATTCCATGTCTTCTTAAACCATCATCAAACAGACTTCTATTTTAATTAGTTAGGAAGTTTCAAAGAAATAAGAGTGTTTAAATTTTCAGCAGAGACCAAAGAGTGATGAAGGAATATTTTGACACCATCTTCCTTAATCTTTCTTGTATAATTTTTGATGTAAATATATTACGCATTTGAAACATACTTCACAATGCCTTAAAGAAATTTCAGATCACTGCGGGGAGAATCCATTTCGTGGTATTGTGTCTATAAGTCTAAATATTTAAATGACGCAGTATTGGCGAAATATCATTAGAAGGTAAAATGAGAAATAGTTTTAATAAAAAGATATTTATTTATAAAGATGAAAATACAGGAAAAACAGAAGAAGTAAACAATAATGATAACAATGTACCTTTCGGGCGCCAAAGCAGCAGCATTCAGTTATTACATTATCAATATTGTCTTAATTTAACTAACCAATTAAGATACAATCAAACAACAATAATCATGCTTTAATTAAGATTTAAACACATTAAGATAAGATAAATAAAATGGAAAAAGTGGAAGAGAATTCGATTGATGAATTTTTTAAAATGCCACTCTCCATCGGAGTTCTAATATGGATAAATTTTCTGTCAAAGGAATGACTAAATATTCAAATAATATTCCCTCCGTGGCCTGAATTTATCCAATAATTGAAATAAAATTAAAAAACCTTTCTTAAATAAGAAAACTTCATAAAGTCTTCTTTTAACAAATCCAATGGAGAGAAAAAAGAAAGTATGAATTAGCTTCTGCCAATATACCAGTAAGAGTGGCGCCTTCGGAATGTACCAGAAACAAAGGATATTATGTTTAAAAGCTAGAAAACCTAGCTCCATCTATTGAGAAAAATTCGAACCAAATTAACATAAATTTAGATGCTCTTTTATCCTTTTTTAGCTACGTTATTAAATTTAAAGAAATTACTTGGGTAGCCGTTATGCTCTAAATTATTAGTTAAATTATCTAAAGCTGTGACTAAAGTCGAATGGTTATTACAAATATTTCTTATTCTATTAATTTGAGAATAAATGGTGCTTTTTTAGAATTTTATAGTTGAGATTAGTCTGAGAGTCACAAAGTGCGAAATAATTAGACTTATTTTAGTTTAATTTATTCATATTAATTTCAGAGCTTGAATAAAATGTGCTAACATTCCGAAGCATATGGCAATGAAACATTACTTACGTGATAAACATTAACGCTTTTGAGTCACTTTAAGACTCATTATTGGATCTAGCATTAATTATTTTTTCATTTCTTTTATTAATTTTTAAAAAGTAGCGAGAGTTTAAAGGATTATAAATAAAAATTTCGAATTTTATTTAAAACTTTATTTATGTCGAATTCCATTATTGTGTTCAATCATTTTAGTAACCAAAGGAAACTTTCTGGTCATAAATTTTTGATAGATTAATAAAGTGAAACATGCTCTTAGAAATTTAGTATGAATAAAACATTTTACACCAACTGAAAGCTCGTGAGTTGTAGAGAATAGCAATGCTTCATTATAGCTGAATAGCTGACTTAGGAGGATTTAGAAATGTTTTCTCAGCAAGTACTAGAGAGTTGTTTCAGTAGAGGACTCCATTAGCCTGTCTCCATAAATCCCTTTTAATGTCCGCAGTGTTGTGAAGTCAGGAGGCAAAGTTGCCGTACTTATCATTTTACTCAAATTCAGTACTCTCAGCACTGCCAGGAAATGAGACACTTCGCTCTAATATGCCATTTAGGAACAACGTTGAATAACCTGGACTTCAGAGACTTTATTGGATTCATCCTGATCATTAACACGCAGACGTTCCATTCGACATTCCAAGGCTATGCATAAATGGCACGTGGGGTTATAGGTTATGGAAGGACTCATCTACGGAGATAAATTCTGTATGTTTGAGTGCATCGACATAAATTATTTCACCAGCTTCGAAAAATAGAAACCTACTGAGTCGTTTTAAACTTTGCGTGCATTAAGCTTTTAGGGTTGGTTAACTAGCCAAACGTAAATACTTAATGTATGCCAAGAAGATTTAGTGAGGCAAAGTCAAGGTGCCGTTTAGTGGATTTTAGTGCCACAAAGGCCAAATTTAGCCAGACAAGCTAAGCGTGCTAGAAGTAATTTTAGATAATGAATTATATGTTAAGATAAAACAACAGCAAGCGGTTAATAGGCATATATATATATATATATATAGATATATATATATATATATAAATAATCTAAATCCAAATAAAACCAGTATACAAATAATACCAGTATATATATATGTGTGTAGGAAGGGTGTCTAGGGGATAAAGGTTCTAATTTGGTGCAAAATGAAAAGAGAGAGTTAAAATCAACTAATTTATTATTTAAACACAATTAAAATATTTAACTATTTACAAAGGGGTTAAAACAATAAACATAAGAGCAAGTTCACCTCCGAGATAGCACCAGGCTAATTCATAATTTACTTTCGCTCAGAAAACGGAGAGCCTAAATTATAACGACCGCTTCGGTGAAAATCCAACATCGAACTGATTTAATTCCCGCCGCGTGACGTGACTTCACTTCGCCATAAAACAAACGATTTTATTAGTGGTGCCATCTCTTACAATTTTAAATGAACAAAAATGCTCAAGTTAGTTTCTACATATATATATATATATAACCAACTGATCGGTTAATGGAAAAAATGACGAAACCATTTGAAGGGTTTACTGCGAAGAGACAGGAAACTTATTATTTTGAATCTGTGTTTCTGGCCCGCGGTGGCCTCGTCGGAAGGGCTTCGTGTCCTGAAGGACTATAATTCGACACTCGCTTCCATGAAAGATACGTCTTGCCTTGTGCACTTCATATCCGTGAAGGGTCAAATATCCTAATGAACTAAAGAGAAGTGCTAACACAACAGTAAGCATAATACAGTTCCCTCTGGTGTAAAAGAGCAAATTATTACAATGTACTAAGGGTTTTTTTATACATTTTTATTTCCAGTTAAATTAACGTTCAGTTTTGAAGTTAAAGGACGGCTATTGTAAGACGAACGTCATAAAGGTGATCCACACAAGGTCGACAATAACACTGTAACTGAACGATAATGAAATGAAACTGTTTACATACATATATGTCAAACAAAGGGGAGGAACAAGAGTCGGCATAACACAGCCCTGTCTGGCGTAGAAGAATAAATAACTTCTCTGTAGCATCCATTTCGGCGGTTGTGTAATGCGTTAAAGTCTTAAATTTAATGTCTTAAGTCTTTTGTCTTTCTACAGGCACATGCTAAAATAATTTAGTTAGTTTACATAAAAATCAATCAATATATATATTGCTTTTTATTGCAGTGAAGATGTACTTTACAATACTCTTCGTAGGTAAATTTTGTAAAATTAACGTCATCTTTACTTGTAGTCTAAATCTATGATCAAACGCTCTCTCATCGTTTCTTTAATAACATGGGTTAAAATACCAAATATAAATTAGTGATTCCAAATTCTTCTCAAGAAAAACACCGAACAGATTCAGACAGTTATCTTACTTTTGAAAAAAAATCCGGAAACATTAAGTAAATTTTCTTTTACCACAAATGTTTTACACAACAACAAACTGCACTCGTGCACAGTCGATTTGAGAATGATGCAAACACACGTCCTCGTACAAGAAAGGCCATCTCTCCGATTTCCTGCAGAGAATTGTCATTCTAAAAGCTGCGGTTGCGTTTCGCATCCTCTCGAGAGAAACGTGCTCAGAAAGTTAATCGCATAGGAAATAAGATCAATTCGGCAAGATATATTATTTGATCGATTCCAAAATGTGGCGTCGATGCCAATATTATATTACGGTCACGTCCTGAAACATCAGAAGTATGATTGGGATACAACTAGCTTCGAGGTAAGTTGAGTACTTTTGGGAACTCCTGGGAAGAGAACACCTACAGATCGTTTTGAGTATTTGTGTGAGGGTAAAACTTTGGAATGTGTATCAGTAATTTATTGTTTACATCCATAATTTAATATTTATTGCGCACCATTTGTTTGATCCTCATAAAATTAAAGTATTTATGTAGAAGAGCTTTGGAAATAACAAATTTGTCAAGCAAATTCAAAATTTAATAATATAAATAATATTCTGAAAAAATCATGTCTTTATTTGCGTATTGAAAAGTTAAAAACATTTTTTTGGGGAACTGTTTGCAATAGAACACCTACGAATCGTTTTGAATGTTAGTGAGAGGGTAAAATTTTTGTTTGTGAATCCGTAATTTAGATTTCTAATAAACCTAATTTCTAATAATACAAACCTTGTATTTAATTTGTATAAAAGTCATGAATATACGAAAGTGTTTTGAAAATAACGAGGTTTTGAAACAAATTCAGAATTTAATAATATAAATAAAAAATTTTAAACTTGGCTTTATTTTTATATTAAAAAGTAAATTTTCTTTCCGCATTATCAGCCTTTCTCGATTTTACGATTTGTTTTGACTCCATATTTTAATAAAATGTGACTTTCTACTCTTTTGTAAGCTAATAAAAGATTATTTTCAGGAACTTATTTATTTACATCAATTTCTACATTTTGGTTTTTGATATAATTCTTTATTCATTTTGTTATTATTATGAAATCTTGAATTAAACTTCTTTATTTAATTCACTGCAATGATGTTTTTCATAAGGTAGAAAAAATAAGGTATCCGCCTACGTTAAAAACCCATTTCCGACCGAAAAAAACACATTTTTTAATGGCCTATCTTTAATGTCCTATCTGTTTTTATTTTAAATCTATGATGATCAGAAGTGAAATTAAGGACATTTTAGTAGAACTTAACAACCGAAAATGAAATAGTAAACAATGCGATAAAGCAGCATTTTACTTAAAATATTTACATTTTATTGTTTATTTTTTGTACTATTTTCCACATACCATATACCATTTTGGAAGATTGTCAGTGTAAATTTCGATGTTGTCAATGAGATTGTTCAAATTTAGGTAATTTTCAATCATTGCAGTATCTTGATTTTCCAATATTGATGTAATTTTTGCCAAAAAAACGCACGAAAAGCGCTTAAAATTTACTTATAACCAATATTAATCGCTAAACGTATCTCCAGATCAGCTATCATGCACACAAAAGTAAGTACTGAAAAAAAAATATTCAAATCTGTGGACGACTGCTTAGTGGTAGATAACGACAACGACTAATGAGACTCAAGAAAACGAATACGAAATATTTCCAACTCTGAAATATTTTAAAAATAAACTAAGCTGTCGAAAAAGAAGGACTAGTCTAAAAAACTGAGGAGTATTGAAGAAAAATTCTTTTTTCCTCTGGTAATAAATTAAAAACATAAACTTTAAACTCATTTTTCTCGAAATGTGACTTTTTCCAAAATTTTCATTTTTCAAACACAATAACTGAATTTCAATTTAAAATATGCGCCTGAAACTTCTCATGCATTTTATTTATCTAGGTAATGAACTAAAATATAAATGTAATGATGTTCCATTAAAATTTTTTTTAGCTTTTAATGTTTGAAAAAGGCCAAAATTCGTAAAAAGTTCATGATTGCACACTTAAACTCTTATAATTTACATGTTTTTCAGACATTGCAAAACTTTTGCTTGCATTACATTTTTATTCATAAGAATTTATAGAACAAAATTTGGTATGTTGCTTTAAGGCAACATTGGTCATTTAAGGTTTATGATAAAAATTAATCCTGTCTGTAGACTTTATCAAGAGTCACCTTCAGACAGGGATTCATAAGAGAATTTTTTTGTGACAGGCCTGACTTTTTTCCAAAAATTGACCACTCCTGACCCGAAAATTTCATGAAATTGAGAAGTTTCGGAAACAGCAATTAGTAGCATATAAAATAATAATAAATTCCTGAAAATTCATCTAATATGTTTTGTATAAGCAGACAAGTTTGGTCAAGGTCAGAAAGAGCCATAGCTCGTCACGCGATACGATATTTCCAGTAAGGTCGTAGGATGCAGTATCGAATCATTTCGTCTGTTTTGAGTTGTATGAGAACACAGCATACATACAGAAATATCAATAAGTCTTCACACTGTAATGACGTGAAAAAATAAATAATATCAATTCGCAGATATTTGAGGATCTCTGAAATCGATTAGCATACATAGATTAGCATAGCAGGAAGCACCTGATTGCGAAGTGAAAGGCGTTTCTGAACATGAAAATCATATAATTAAGGAAAGTGCAACTTCTGATTTTGATGACAATATTGTTACTCAAAATATTGATTAATCTGCAGCATATTCAGTCCAAACATCAAAATATAAACTGGTCGTTGTATCAGCCTCCGCGTTTTGGTTGCATGAATTCTTCCAATTTTAGGAAAACTGCTCTAAGCATAACTAGGTATTCTATATCAAGAATAAGGGTTGTAAAAAGTACATTTGTAACTGTATTCGGGTTTACAATCGAGAATAAAATCGTCAAAAAAAGACAATTATTGAAGGCGGAAAGGTATATGGAAAAGAATGGATCAACATTCTATTGAGCACAACGCCTTATGATAAATCAGTTAGTAAAAGAATTGACAAAAAGACGGGAATGATATTTGAGTACGATACCGGAAAAGGAGCTCTGAGTAATCTAAATAAACTTTTGAATACATATATTTCTGAAACGAAGAACAAACGCTGCCCTAGGGTTATAGTTTATAATAAGCTTGATAGTTCTTTTTAGCAATGCAATTATTTTCTGGATATGAATAAATAGCAATGGAATGAAAACGAATCAACGAAAAGAATTTTTTAGAACTAGACAAATTATTAATTGATTCATATATTCAGGAAAAACAACATCTCTATACAAATAAAGAGTCAAGTAATATACCAAATACAGGACAAGTATATTAAAAAATACAGGATGATTGACAAATTGGTTTGTGATTAATATCCATTGCTAATTTACAGTTGAGTAATAAACTTCCCAGAGGCATGTTCGGGCAATCAAACAATGATAATAAAACAAATATATTGTGTAAGAATTATAAAAACATATCTGAAAGCAACATGTATCATATTTTTTGTTTGAATTATATAAATAAAAAGTTAGGTAAGAAATTTTTTAAAAATTCTAACTCATCTTTTTATTTTACATACATATGCTTATATTTCCAAATTAATTGTATCATTTTTCAAATGTATCAAGTTTATTCTGTTAAAACATATCTTATTTATCACGAAACATAATTTTGCTCTGAAGGCATGGAACACATAGGCCTCTATAATTAGTATGTACTGTTCGGGTCATATTGACCCGAACGTTACATGTGCATAGCGAATGCGAACAGAACAGCATGGTTAATTCTAGGAAAACTGTCATAAACATGCATTTGCAAAAAAGTAGACTGAAAGATTCGGTTGAAACTCCACGTTAACCACAGCAGGGTTAATTCTAGGAAAACTGTCATAAACATGTATTTGCAAAAAAGTAGACTGAAAGATTTGGTTGAAACTCCACGTGTTAAAACTTCTGAACTCCGGGAAAAACATTTTTTAAAATATATCTGTTGTCCTAGATGTATATTAATGCAATAACTCGAAACCACAACAAGCACGATAAATGTAATTTGTTATGCTTTCTTTACATGTAAATTGTAGTTCTGTAGCAAATTTTGAAAGAAATCTGTCAAAGGTATACGGAAAGAAAGTCTGAAATTCTACCTGGTAAGTTTGTCTGCACGTGTGCATGTGAAGTCAGTAATATTAACTTTGTTTGCAATAAGTACACGTGCTGATGGATCAATAGCCATATAAGGTACTTCAAAATACTTGACACAGACTGTTTCAATTTTATTTAATACTTCGATTGTTTTCATGGATAAAATAACTTTTCCTGCATAACTTTCTTCATTACGTATTCCTGCAATTCTGTGACGGATATAATATTAAAAAATATTCATTTACCGGAATAATAATTAAAATTGTTTATTTGTTTAAGTAGTTTCCTGCATCAATAGAAATAAAACAAAAACCTCAACAATCACGTGAAAAAGATATTTAGTATCTGCAATATCATTTGTTCGCTGAAATTCTTTAACTGAACTTGATTTTTATTATTATTCTAAAACCAAATATAATTTTGCAGTTAATTGTAAAATATCTACTCCAAATAACGGAATTTCAATTCATTTAACATATCAAAAAATCTGTTTTAAATTCCACGAAATAATAATGATATCTTAAGAAAATCCTTCAAAATATATTTCTTCACTTAATGAAATTAATTCCAACACTTCAAAAGTAATTTTTTAAATGTAATTGCATTATTCTCTTTTACATTCTCTTTAGAGCTTAGATTGGAACCCTTAGCTCAAGTGCGGATCAAAAGATGTAATTTTAAATCATGTATTTAAGCAGTTGAAAAAATCCAGGGACTGAAATTAATTCCGTAATTCAACAGGGGATTAATTGTTAGCGGTATTGATAGGGATGAAATATTCTTATATGGTATTATTACTCCATTTCAAAACGTATTTACAATTCTTTGTTTTTAGACCCAAAAAATTAAAAATTGGACTTAAATGTGATTTTAAAAATCGTTGTTTATTTCTCGCTTTTTAGCAGATAAAGAAATTTTGTCTCTAGAAAAAATGCATTACCATTAGATAAAGTTTGGAATTTTTTACTTATTTCATCGGCAGTGAAATGATAAAACTTGAGCAGTTAAAATCTAAGACATTTTCTCTCTTTCATTCTTTGGAACTGTGTTAAAATTAAATTTTCTTAACTTTTATATATCAGCAATTAATAAACTATGATAATTTAGATGTTACTTACTTTTTACGTAAGACTGAATAACAACATAGTTTCTTTTCTAAAAATGAATACATTTTATGATAAATAATATTATTCAAAAAATCTATTGCAGGGAGAATCCTAGATTTTTTATTAGCCCAAAAGACAATATTTCTGAATAGAAAACACGAAGAGACATCGGGAAAAAAATTAGTTGGCATTAATTAATGTTATGACTTTAAACTGTCAATTATATTAGACAATTTAAGAGACTGTTTCTCTTTTTATTCTTATTGAAAACGAATATTTTATAAAATTCTATAAAATAGGAAGTACTATTTCTGTGAAAATGTTAATAATTATGAAATTTTTAACATCAGTGCTTTGCATCTGATTAAGTTATTTAAGTTATATTTAATCACGATTAAGTTATTCTGAAAATTAAATATTATTAGGAACGTGTAATATCGCTTCCGAGAACTGTTAGTCCTATAGTTGGAAAAAGACATTTACAAAGGTTTTATCGGATGCCAGGGGGAGGTTTAGCCAAAACCTCCTTTCATTGGCAACAAAATGAAGGTCCTCGAAAATACAAGAATTATCGTCCTATCTCTATTAGGAACAGAAATATATAGGTTATTCTAGACGATTATATGTAAGCTCATACCCCTTTGTAAAAGGTATAAATATCTGGAAATGCTGAGATGTGAATGTGTTTGAAGGTCTTTGAATCTCTTTGCAGTTTTGTTCGCAGTGCGGATTGATAAACTGATAGACGCCGAGAGGCATTGAAACTGCTGTTAGTTGTCATCAGTGATTTGCTGTCTGTTTGAGTTGCTAATTTGTGAAAGTGCTGCTCTTTTCGTGGTATCTGTGCTTCAAGTTTCTGGAATATTCGTTAAATAAAGAGTCATTTTTAATTATCCAGCTTGTTGGATTGTTTTCACCATGCACGCACAGGACGCACAAAATTTTGGCAAATAGCGCCAATTTATTGCAATATTTTTCGCATTACAGGAAAAGTAAAATTTTCTAGGCTAGGAAAATGTGATTTTTTAAAAAATTCCGTATTATTTGCGTAGGGTAGTCAGGAAAGATGGCAATGTTAACATTTAACCATTTTTAATAAATTCCGGGTTTTTTTGGTAAATTTTTTACTTTGCATATATTATTAGATTGCCTTTTTGTTGTGTTGTACTTAAATTGAAAAATGTTTATTTAAATATTTTCAAAGTTATTTTGCCATTTAAAGTAAGCGAAGCAAAAGTGCCAACTTGCACAGGTACCGAAGAAATGTACTTTATGAATAACGCCTCCGCAGTTAAACATTAAAGTTGTTGAATTCAATATTTAAAAGCAGGTAATTTATTTTGTAAGAAATACGATACATATACATTAAAAATAAGCTTAACATTTATATAAATACGTTTTTTCCAAACATTAATACGTTATTAACAGAGATCAATGTCTGTTCAGTTTTAAAACGAATAAGAAATTCAGTGAAATGTGTAATGCTATTTTAATGAAAATACCTTCGCGAAATATAATGTCAAAGTTTTCAATAATCAAAACTGGTTAAACCACAGTTTTTGAGCAGCAACATTTTAGCTAATAATATCTAATGCAGGAGCTTATTTATCGTTTTCAAAATGAAGCTATTACCTTTCTAGGAACTTTAAATTGGTGTTTTCTCATTTAGCAGGCGAGAAGCATATTTATAAAACCATACATGCAATTTTTTTGTTTAAATAAATGGAATGTTGGAAAAATGTTCGAATAAATGGAAATTTCTGATTTCTTATTTAGCATGTGAGAAGCATATTTATAAAACCATACATTCAAAAAAATTTTAAATAAATGGAATTTTAAATTCTGTTACGAAAATAACCTTCTTTTTTCCGTTATTTCCTTTGAAGAATTGCTGAAAATTGCCTTCTGAGAATATGAAAACTCTTTTTCGTTAATTAGTATTTTGATGTAGAATCTAGCTTCTATTTTTCTTTGAAATTACTAACATGTTTAAAGTTTTCAAATAAACATTAAAGGTTTATGTTTATTATGTAATAATTCTTTCAACATTCATATTTTCTTTCAAGATTTTATGAATTTCAAGAGTTATATTTTACCGAAAAAAGAACAATAAGTTAAGTAAAATTATGATTCACTTTCACTTTTCCAACAGTAAAGCAAATCGAAAAATTGAGCCTATTTTTTATCTACTGTAAAAATGTGTATACAAATCTGTGTAGTAATTCTATTTTGAAATAATTCAAAGCATTCTTCAATAATGCGCCAGTAAAGGTGTCCTTGATCTATATATGGTGATCACTAACACAATTCAATTGTTCACAAGCCAATGTCCCAAATTGGAATATCGAATTGAGAATTCATTTAAAAATAATATTTCATTCATTTTGATTTAACAAGATGATTCTTTAAAATTAAATGATAGCTTGATTTTTTCCTCAGAAATCATATTTCGAATATAAAATGGGTAATATGCCGAAATCAGTAAATAATTCCCGAAATCCACATGCCTTTTATTACATTTTAAATTATGCTCAACAAAAAATTCATATAATATTGAAAACGGTCCAAAATTTCTATAAAAAGTTAGACATAGTTAAAACGGTCTACATTACATAAGAATAATAATATAAAGAAGGAATGCATTTTAATCATTAAACTTTCATTTTCCCAAATGGGAACATTGTCTAACTGTGACTATTCTGTGAAAGAAGAAATTTCATTAGTTTTTACTGAATATAAAATCGAAAGAAGAATCAGCTCATGTTTCAAGAGGGAGGATCCTCTTCTCTTGTAGAATGAAAAATCCCTAAAGTCTGGGGGAAAAATAATTTTTACCTGTAATCCTGGACACCTAATTATAAATGTGAGAGATTAGCATTTATATACCGCTGGAATAATAACCCTGTAGTGACAGTTTTTCCAAATTATTACAATGATCTTCCAATCCTGGTAACTAAAAGGTATTCTCAAGCACGGAAAAAAACGTTCTCTATAGAACGATCAAATTTGATCTCATATGTAATTCTGGGATAGAATGGTTGCCAATTGGCTAAAATGTTGAAAATTTACTGTCAGAGGTTTGCAATAAAAAAGGAGTTAACATTTACTGTAAATTCACCAAATATCACTTTTGTCCCTGGTCACACTGTAGTGACCGTTTCTTCAAATTATTACAATCATCTCCCATTCCTGGTAACTAAAATGTATTGTCATGCACGAAAGAAAGCGTTCCCTGTAGAACGATCAAAGTTGATTTCAGATATAATTTTGAATTCTGAGATACAATGATTGTCAGACGGCTAAAAGTTGAAAATTTACTGCCAGAGTTTCGCAAAAAAGGCGGTAATATTTATTTGTCAATTCTCCAAATATCACTTTTGTCCCTGCAGGATTAATACATACAACAATTCAGAGAAAAGAAAGATAACCAAATTTGTCATTTGGAGTTTCATCGACAATACGCAATTGACTTTTTATAAATTGGGGCAAGAAAGATTGGACTTGCTCCAAGACCGAAAGTTAGCGTTTGTGTATCGCAGAGGAATATTAATGGACCTGGACTATGGTAACAAATCAAGGTGGATGAGCTCAACTTGGAGAAAATACAGACTTCAGTTCAAACAAAAATAAAGGGTTGCTATTTGAACAATATTCCTGAGTACAATGAGATGCATTTATTAAGTTTAACTTTTTGTATTTTTGCACAAAAAATATTTTTATTCATTTACATTTATAAATTTTAATGATATACATATTTTCGCTTAATTATAAAAATAAATTTATCACTATTTTGCTTACTTTATTTCATATTTTCTGATTAACATATTTAAACAAATCCATTAGAAGAAGAAATGTGTAAAAATAACGAATTAACTTGGGTCTGAAATTGGTCATTAAAGGTTTAAAGGCGTGAACGTGGGTACTAAATATCATAAACGACGGCATTGTTGGAATCAACGCGAAGGAATTAATATGCGCCACGACGAGTGCACGTTATGTACTCGGCACTAAAATCCAGTTAAAGCTAAATTAGGGAATCACGTTTCTCGGCCGAAGTATTAACTTAAAGTACTTTCGGAAACGGAAATGAATGCATACTCAAAATTCGAAGGTATTTACAATTACGATGCGCGAAGTGCTCCACATCATCAATTCACTCGTTCCACACCATCGTGCGGAAGTAGCCCGATATAACTCACCTTTTGAATTACAGATTTTAATACTTCCTTGCGGTGGCAGGAAGTCGTTAAACCAGATGGGTAGTAGTGCTTGTGCAGTGAACATTTTTTAAGGGGCCGTTTCCAAATTGATAGCAGAAAAGTCAAAATTTGATAACGTTTATAAATGTGTCTGCAGCATTGTGCAGAATATCCCTCAGGAATTATAAGTTGATCTGTTTAGAATTCAGTTGGGATGCTTTCGCTCGTTTAAGTAAAATATAATACGGTTTTCCTTCTGCCCCGTTCGGAGCAAATTTTATATAAATTTATAGATTGATTTAAAATGTTGTGAAATTTTATAATATAGGCAATTTATGAAAGGTGGCTGCTTACGAAATCAGTATGAAACAGGGATCAGACTAAAAACATTATTTCAGTTGCACGTAAATCTATTTAGGTAAATTTTAGCATCTATTTACATGACGGATAATTCTTAACTGTGTTCATTAATTCTGCTATTAAGTCCACTTCTGTAAAATAAATAAATAAACACATCTATACCATTTTAATATGACATGGTTAACATCATTTGTGATTATTGCATGGTTATTCCAGGTTATTATTTGGTATGTCACACTTTGGGTCGATTGAATTAACTTCGTGTTTTCTTTTGGTCTCAGTAAGGAGCAGAGCTTGCACTGAGAAAAACAAAAATGTAGTTTTCTCCTTTGCGGTGGCAACACTCCGATCTGGCTGATGAAGATTAAAGATCTCTTCCCTTTCATTCTCCTTGAAACGCTATGCGAACCTCAAGGAACAAGCATACAGCTTGAATCGGCTTATCTTTTAATGTTTCGTAAAGGTCTTTTCAACCCTTTCTATATCTTCCTACGTTAGTGCTCTTTTTAATGTATGTTTCATCTTATTAAATGTTTAAAGTTTTAAATCTTAATCTTCTTTCATGATTGGAGTTATTTCAACCCACATGAAAGCTCGGTCCCCAACCCACATGTATTTACTGCCGTACAATAAAAGCCTAGGAACAAGAATTAGTGTAAAAGGTAAAACCCCCATTAGATTAACTTTTTCCAATCGAGTTTCTAAATCATAATCTGGGAAGGAAGAGACAAGTAAAGCAGATTTCATTCAAAGCTACTATTTATGATTTGTTTCATAAATGGAGGGTTCCCTCTTGCCGATATTTAAAAAAATGGTCAGTATAAAACCCTATATGTTATGAGTAGTCCTTGTACCATGAAAACACAAAACCTTTGTTGCATTTAATTCATTGTTCAACAAATTATGTATTGTTAGGGAAATTGCCTTTAGAATTTTTCTGTACAGTTAGTATTCCAGTTTTCATACAAGTTAAAGCACTCAAACAAAGTTATTAATTGATTTATAATCATTTGCCAAACTGAAATTTTATAAAACAATACATGTTCGATCTTCTATAAGAAATTATTTCTGCACCTCTAATTAAAACTTATATTTAAATAAAAATTACTTTTCAATTAATGCTGATTCATTTCTTAATAAAACAGTAGGATTTTTAGTATGCTTTATTCTGCTAAAATTAATTAACTAAAAATGGAAACTTAAACATAAATTTCAAATAAATTTGTTCTTTCCATGATTTCAGTTTCTTTAAGCATGTCGCTTTATTTTAAAGCTTTTGCTTGTTTTATTAAGCATTGTTAAGTATATTTTATCGAACTGTTTCTAATAATGATTTGCCTGATAATTCCTAATAATCGTGATTTTTTTCAAACGGTCTTCGATTGTATAATCAAAAAGGGAATCTAATTATACATGATTTGTTTGCAAACTAAAATACAAAATCATCGTTCTGTCCATTACTTTAGACTAATTAATCAAATCACTTCTCCACAAATAGGATTTCAACCGAAGCACCCTTCTTAAACTCTCAAAGAAAAGAAAAATTCACTAATTTTAAATTGTATTTGTATTCGTTGTACCCATTAAATATTCCAATAAAGTTCCAGTTCTTAAAATTGTCTAAATTGCATTACGTTGCTAAAAACTGGTATTAACCTTTAGCTCATTGTAAAATTTCAAATAAGAGTAAGTGGATTACAATTAATTGAATAAATTTAAAGTTCATATAATTTAAAATGAACTTATTCACTTAATGAAATAAATTTTACTTCTATCGAAACATTTATTTTAATTATTATTGCATTATTCTCTTTTAAATTCGCCTTTCAGCTTTGACTGTAACTCTTTGATGAAGTAGGAACAAAAGGATAGCACATTATTTATGAAATTAACAGAACTGAAAGAATTACAATGGCTGAAATCAATTTCATTATTGAACTTAAGATTAATCTTTTACTACATTTGTCTTTGTGATATTTTATTAGATTGTATTCTAACTTCATTTCATAATTATTTTCATAACAATTTTATATTGCGTTCACAGGAGAATCACGAATTTAAGTCAAGACGATGAAAACAATTTTCAGTTACAGCTTTAGTCTTTAAATTTTTTGGTAATGGAGAACAGCTAAGCAAATAATGAAAGGTTGCGGATAGAAGACGAAGTATTTTCCACTCCACATTTTGGTATACTTACGGAATATGATATGTTTTGTGTTTAACTTCGTAGTTTAGAAGGGAAACGAGTATTCGTTTTTAAAAACTTTCCTTAAATAGCATTGCCAAATCAAATTACTTACAAGGTGGTCATAAATTAGTGTCCCCGTTTCAAAACTTAATAAATGAAAATCCTATACTGTAGCAACTTCGTTTTTTTAAAGAATTTAAACACTAGAAAGACGGCTTTTTCCGTATTCCTAGAAGGACTACGAGTGATCATTCTGACCGCTATCTTTTAATGACCAGACACAACACTATTGTCAAGATTTGCTTGCTAAAACAACTTTTTAATACATTTTGTTATTCAATTTTACATTTTCTTCACATTAATATGATATTCATAACTTTTCTTGGTTTTATAATTTTTTCGAGAAAATGCAATATATATGTGATCAATTATAAATAAAATGAAATGAATGCAAAATAACGCACATTTTTTTGAACTAGTGAGATTTGTTTTCGGTTGAAAAATTTGTTTGCTCTTAGTTTTAAAGACGTTAGCATATCTTGTTTTATTTGGTTTTTTTTTGCTTTTGTTACTTAAAGCAGCATAATTCTATTTCTTCTTTTTCTAATTCTTAAAGCAGCATGAAATAAGAAAGCAATTGTCTGGGAATTTTAGCATTAATTGTTACTGTTAAAGCGTATGATCCAGTTATTTCATAGAATAAATAGGTGTGTATTTAATCCGTTATTTCATGAAATACCTATTTATTCTATGTAATAACGGAATGGAAATAACTAGATGATTCATTAAATACATAGTTATTCTATGATATAACGGATTCCACGGCAATATTCTGGGAATTATAGATCTTAAACATACATATTTTTTAGAAACACACACAATTTTGAATACATTTACCCGTGATTGTATTCGGCAATGGAAATATTCACCGAAGCAGTAGGAAGTATTATTGCCTATGTTTAAAACTTTTGCCATTTAAGATGTAAACATTCATCGTTACATTAAGACTATTAATGTCAATATTAAATTTCGCGTAAACCGAATTCGTACCTCTTTTCGTGACAATATTAAAATAATGGTTTTGTCGTGCAATATAGGAATTCCGTACAAAAAACATCCGAGGTTAAATGGACAATAAAGGTATCGCACTTTTGAGCAATGTTATTTACTCACAAATTAATAACTGTTTCTCTTATGTTCCAAGTAATTCGTGTGCGAAAGCTTTTAACAAACATTCCAGAGCAAAGCGTTTTCTCCTCTTCGGTTTAAACATCATTATTTAACATACATGCTAAGAAGTAATAGTCTGTCTGCGTGTAAAATATGACTTTATAACCTTACAAAATAAAAAATAACACGAATATTTTATAAAGTAACAAATATAAACATGTCATGTAGTCTTTTTAATTAAACGAGATTTCTTAGTTATTTCTTAAAGAAATATGTTATTAAATGACATATTTAATTCAAAATCTCAAATTGAAAGGTGAAATCTTTATTAATAAAGACCATGAGAAAAGACATTTTTTAAATTCCTTTCCATACAACTAAGCATCGTCTTATTTACATTATATAATTATTGTAGCGAAATTGTTTTCTGTCTTCAGTCTTTTACTTCAAATTCTGAGCTAAGAAAACGTTATTAATTATTTTGCGTTATTTTGTTTCTCGAGGAGCAGACAGCTTGTAATCTAAATAATTGTAATTGATTTAATATTTTAAGCTTTAAGTTTAAGCTCAAGCTTAAGCATCAAACTTTGAAGAACTCGAATTTTTAAAATTCGAGTTCTTCAAATTTTCATGTACGACTAAACGTCTTACTTTTGCATATAGCCAAATAAATATTTTTGATATTAGAACGGCTATTTATTTATTCTGATGCTACATATTATTCAGAAATATGCTTCAATTTATATAATTTAAAAGACACTTTATATTGCGTTCGAATAAAAATTAGCGCTTTTCTTCGCGATATTACAATTCAAAATACACTTAAATGTAAACAGTCAATTACAGAAATTATGTGCACACTATACGACTAACGCCTTCGCAGCTTAAACATTAAAGTTGTTGAATTCAATATTTTAAAGCGGGTAATTTATTTTGTAAATATATGATACATATGCATAAAAAATAAGCTTAATATTTATATAAATACGTTTTTTCCAAACTTCAATACGGTAATAACAGAGATCGACGTCTACTCAGCTTTAAAATGAATAATTAATTCAGTGAAATGTATAATGTTATTTTAATGAAAATATCTTTGATGCCTCAAGAAATATAATGTCAAATTTTCAATAATCGAAACTACTTAAAACCATTTTTGCGCACCATCATTTAAACTAATAATATCTAATGCAGACTTTTGTTTATCATTTTCGAAATGAAGCTATTACGTTTCTAGGAACTATAAATTTGTGATTTCTTATTTAGCAGGTGAGAAGCATATTTATAAAACCATACATTCGAAAAAATTAAAATAAATGGAATTTTAAATTCTGTTACGAAAATAACCTTCTTTTTTCCGTTATTTCCTTTGAAGAATTACTGAAAATTGCCATTTGAGAATATGGAATCTCTTTTTCGTTAATTAGTATTTTGAATTAGAAATCTAGCTTCTATTTTTCTTTGAAATAACCGATATGTTTAAAGTTTTCAAAGAGACATTAAATATTTATGTTTATTATGTAATAATGCTTTCAACCTTCATATTTTCTTTCTTTCAAGATTTTATGCATTTCAAGAGTTGTATTTTACCGAAAAAAGAACATTAATTTAAGTAATATTTTGATTATCTTTCACTTTTCCAACAGCAAAAAAAATCGAAAAATTTAGCCTATTTTCGATCTTCTGTAAAAATGTGTATATAAATCTGTATGGTAATTCTATTTTGAAATAATTCAAACATTACAAATATAATAGGCCAGATCTTCCGGCAACGCTCTGACGTCACCAGCAATAAAACTCGCCCATAGCACTGCGAGACGTTAAACAGCATTATTTCATTGAAAAAGAAATTGAAAGAAGAAATTGCATTAGTTTTTACTGAAAATAAAATCCAAAGAAGAATCACCTCATGTTTCAAGAGGGAGGATCCCCTTCTCTTGCAGAAAGAAAAATCAATACATTTTTGGGGGAAAATAATTTTTACCTGTAATCTGGGCATTTGATGATAAAAGTGAGAGATATCGCTAGGAATCTAAGGGACTCCTAACACTGTAGTGACCGTTTCTTCAAATTATTACAATCATCTTCCATTCCTGGTAACTAAAATGTATTGTCATGCACGAAAGAAAGCGTTCCCTGTAGAACGATCAAAGTTGATTTCAGATATAATTTTGAATTCTGAGATACAATGGTTGCCAGATGGCTAAAATGTTGAAAATTTACTGCCCGAGTTTCGCAAAAAAAGGCGGTAATATTAATTTGTCAATTCTCCAAATATCACTTTTGTCCCTGGATGATTAATACATACAACAACTCAGAGAAAGAAAGATAACCATCTCTCTCATTTGGAGTTTCATCGACAATACGCAATTGACTTTTTATAAATTGGGGCGAGAAAGATTGGACTTGCTGCAAGACCAAAAGTTAGCGTTTGTGTATCGCAGAGGAATAGTGATGGACCTGGACTATGGCAACAAATCAAGGTAGATGAGTTCAGTGAGGAGAAATTACAAATTTCAGTCCAAACAAAAAAAAAAGAGTTCGTATTTGAACAACTTTCCTGGGCAGAATGAGATGCATTTATTAAGTTTAACTTTTTGTATTTTTGCACAAAAAATATTTTTATTCATTTACATTTATAAATTTTAATGATATACATATTTTCGCTTATTTATAAAAATAAATTTATCACTATTTTGCTTACTTTATTTCCTATTTTCTGATTAACATATTTAAACAAATCCATTAGAAGAAGAAATGTGTAAAAATAATGAATTAACTTGGGTCTGAAATTGGTCATTAAAGGTTTAAAAGCGTGAACGTGAGTACTAAATAACATAAACGACGGCATTGTTGGAATCATCGCGAAGGGGAATTAATATGCGCCACGACGAGTGCACGTTATGTACTCGGCACTAAAATCCAGTTAAAGCTAAATTAGGGAATCACGTTTCTCGGCCAAAGTATTAACGTAAAGTACTTTCGGAAACGGAAATGAATGCATACTCAAAATTCGATGGTATTTACAATTACGATGCGCGAAGTGCTCCACATCATCAATTCGCTCGATCTACACCATCGCGCGGAAGGAGCCCAATATAACTCACCTTTTGAATTACAGATTTTAATACTTCCTTGCGGTGGCAGGAAGTCGTTAAACCAGATGGGTAGTAGTGCTTGTGCAGTGAACATTTTTCAAGGGGCCGTTTCCAAATTGATAGCAGAAAAGTCGAAATTCGTTAACGTTTATAAATGTGTCTGCAGCATTGTGCAGAATATCCCTCAGGAATTATAAGTTGGTCTGTTTAGAATTCAGCTGGGATGTTTTCGCTCGTTTAAGTAAAATATAATGCGATTTTTCATCTGCCCCGTTCGGAGCAAATCTGATATAAATTTATTGATCGATTTAAAATGTTGTTAATTTTTATAATATTGGCAATTTATGAAAGGTGGTTGCTTAAGAAATCAGTATGAAACAGGAATCAGACTAAAAACATTATTTCAGTTGCACGTAAATCTATTTAGGTAAATTTTAGCATGTATTTACATGACGGATAATTCTTAACTGTGTCATTAATTCTGCTATTAACTCCATTTCTATAAAATAAATAAATAAAAAACATCTTTACTATTTTAATATGACATGGTTAACATCATTTGTGATTATTGCATGGATATTCCAGGTTATTATTTGATATATCAAACTTTGGGTCGAATTAATTAACATCGTGTTTTCGTTTGTACTCAGCAAAGAGCAGAGCTTGCACTGAAAACAAAATTTAGGTGGGAAATGTAATTTTCTCCTATACGGTGGCAACACTCCGATCTGGATGATGACGCTAAAGAATCTCTTCTCTTTCATTCTCAGTGAGACGCTATGCGAACCTCAAGGAAGGAGCATATAGCTTGAAGTATGCTTATCTTTTAATACTTTGTAAAGGACTTTTTAACCCTTTTTTTATCTTTCTAAGTTCTTGCCGTTTTTAATGTATGTTTTATCTCATTAAATGTTTAAAGTTTTAAATCTTTGCCTACTTTGATGATTGGAGTTACTTCAACCTACACGAAAGCTGGAAAAGCCATACAACCCATATACATGTATTGCTGTGCAATAAAAGCCTATAAACAAGAACTAGTGCGACAGGTGAAACCTCATCATAGTAACTTTATTCCAATGGGGTTTCTAAATCAGAATCTGGAAAGGAACGGACTAGTAAAATAGATTTTATTCGAAGCTATTATTTAAGATTTGTTCGAAAAAATGAAGAGTTCCCGCGTACCAATGTTTAAAATAAATGTTCAATATAAAACCTAATATGTTAGAAGTAATCCTTGTACCATGAAAACACAAAACCTTTGTTGCGTTGAATTTATTGTTCAACAAATTATGTATTGTTTGGGAAATTGCCTTTAGAATGTTTTCTGTACAGTTAATATTCCAGTTTTTTTTCTAGTTAAAGCACTCAAACAAAGTTGTTAAGTTGTTGTAGCAGTTCGAATAAATTCGTTCTTTCCATGATTTCAGTTTCTTTAAACATGTCGCTTTATTTTAAAGTTTTTGCTAGTTTTATTAAGCATTGTTAAGTATATGTTATCAAAATGTTTCTAATAACGATTTGCTTAATAATTTCTGCAATAATCCTAATTTTTTCCAAAGGGTTTTCGATTGTATAATCAAAAAGGGAATACAATTATATATGATTTGCAAACTAAAATACAAAATAATCGTTCTTTACATTACTTTAGACTAATTAATCAAGTCACTTCTCCACAAATAGGATTTAAACCGAAGCACCCTTCTTAAACTCTCAAAGAAAAATAAAAAAGTCACTTATATTTCAAATTGTATTGATCTATCCCCATTAAATATTCTAATAAAGCTCCAGTTCTTAAAATTTGCCTAAATTGCATTACGTTGCTAAAAACTGGTATTAACCTTTAGCTCATTGTAAAATGTTAAATGTGAGTAAGTGGATTAGAATTAATTGAATAAATGGAAAATACATATAATTTAAAATGAACTTCTTCACTGAATGAAATTAATTTTACTTCTACCGAAAGATTTATTTTAATTATTATTGCATTATTATTTTTAAATTCGCCTTTTAGCTTTGACTGTAACTCTTTGATAAAGTAGGAACAAAAAGAATTCCCATTATTTGTGAAATTAACAGAACTGAAAGAATTACAGTGGCTGAAATCAATTTCATTATTAAGATTAATCTTTTACTACGTTTGTCTTTGTGATTTTTTATTAGATTGTATTCTAACTTCATTTCATAATTATTTTCATAACAATTTTATATTGCGATCACAGGAGAATCACAAATTTAACTCAAGACGATGAAAACAATTTTCAGTTACAGCTTTAGTCTATAAAATATTTGGTAATGGAGATTAGCTAAGCAAATAATGGAAGGTTGCAAATAGAAGACGAAGTATTTTCCCCTCCACATTTTGGTATACTCACGGAATATGATATGTTTTGTGTTTAACTTCGTAGTTTAGAAGGGAAACGATTATGCATTTTTGATAACTTTCCTTAAATAATATCCCCAAAACAAATTACATACAGGGTGGTCATAAATTAGTGTACCCATTTCAAAAATTAATAAATTGAAATATAATGTGTCAACTCGCTTTTTTATTTTTTTAACACTAGAAAGACTGCGTTTCCCGTATTCCCAGAAAGGCTAGGAGCGGTCATTTTGACCGCTATCTTTTAATGACCAGAAACAACACTATTTTCAAGATTTTTTGCTAAAACAATTTTTTTTATTCATTTTGTTATTAAATTTTACATTTTCTTCACATTAATTCCATGTTCATCACTTTAATTTGTTTCATAATTTTTTTCGAAGAAATGCAATATATATATATATATATAAAATCAATTATTAATAAAATGCAATGAATGTAAAATAAAACGCATCATGCATAGTGGATGCGATAGATCTTTTTTAATTAGAAATGGACATGGACTATTTTTCCTTTTCAATCATTTATTTTAAAACTCAACATAGGCATACATAATAAAACAAAAGAGAGGCTGTGGATAAGTAGTAATTGATATAATCATCAAACAGTGGAAATAAACCACATTTTAAGGGCTATATAATGTAGGAGATTCAAATATAGACAATTAATTCACAATACCTCGCTTGATAAGAAGTAAATATGGTCTTCTTCTTAATAAATAGAGGAGCACCGGCTTTTGAGTCCAACTATCAACAACTCTTCACTAGAACTGGTGGGTTTATCTCTTTCGCCACGCACTTGGAGAAGGCGATGTAATCGAGAATAAACACATAGGAAATTTCTTCCAATTACACAAAATATTTTAAAACTATATCTCATAAGATAACAACTTTCAAAATACATACATTTAAAAATATAAATGTTACAAATTGATTTACGTACATTACTGTTTCTTTCAGGTTCTACAAACACTCAGCTTTATCATTTTGCTTGTACGAGAGCCGCAAGCAGTCTTTTTGGAATCACAACAAATGTTCTTAATTTTATAAAGGCGGCGTCTATTAATTTGACATTGCTTGTGCTTCCTGCTTGAGGGAGTGGGTCCATTATATGTACCTGGAGTGAAATCGAAAAGCGTAGACATCTATAGGAAACATAATTGTTTCGCAGATCATCATTTGAATTCAAAATATAATCAGGACGCTTGATTTATGTACCAACAACTTTCTTGTAAATTACCCAAGCATTGTTAGCAGCTAAATATCGAAAAAAGCTTGTGCCGACCGCATAATACCAACCTTTACAGGAATAGGGACAATGGAGAAATTTCGAGCATGCTGATTGGTTGTTTCAGCAACGTCACGTATGACGTCAGATTATTGCTTGTTATTGAAGTATTAATAAAAAAATGCATAAGAAATACAAAAGTTTAAAAAGTATCACCTTTTTTTGTTTTTCTTTTGAAACCTCCCCTTAATTATCAGGGCTCTCTTTTCGGTTTTAATAATGAGCAGTAGTTCGAAACTATGCATACAGATATCATAAATATTATATATGTACGAAAGAGAAAGAGTGACCATGTGAAGTGATAAGTTCTAGTTATGGAATAAAAATGTACTAAAAAAATTCATAAATATTTCAGATCAGCAGATAAATTGAAAATTTGCTTAGTTTTTAATGATATCCCTTTCTCAAAACGAAAAGTCTAAATAACTTACTTCCTTTTTTATTATTTAAATTGTAATATCAGGAAGCGGATTTAGTTGAATACTTTCTTGCCATCTGATCAAGTATATCAACGCCGTATTTAGATGAGTTATAAGATTTAATAACCTCATGAGTCTTCTTTCATTGCATTCAACTTCTAGTGTAGGATGAAGAGTGCTTAGAAGTAGAACATTTTGCTATTACGTCAGAATAATATCATATTATCGTGCTTGAATACAGTTCAAGCATTTCTTGCGCGTTGTGAATCGATGTGTATAGATGAATTTTCTTCATTTTCAAATTCAGAGGAAAAATCGCTTAGGGCAATTTCTGTAAAACATTTGTCCGATGAAGTTCGTTCGCTTTCATTGCCAGGAATATATGCATCTTGTGATAAATCAGATTTTTCATCAGCAGAATCGGTTTCAGATAAATTATGCAAAATTTGTAAAATTTCTTTTTCCGACAGCATTCATTTACAAATGGTTCTTCGTGACATCTTGAGATAAAATATGTGACCGAACAGGCAAAGAACATCCAAAGAAATGAATATCTGCCATTTCAAAAAAGCAGGAACTTCGAGCGCAAAAAGAATTGCCGAGAATTGCAATTTTTACCCTCCCCCCCCCCATTTATATTCCTTCCCATTAAATCATCATCGCAAAACAAAACATTAAAAGAGTAGAAAAAATAACAGAGTAGAGAAAACAAAAAATAGATTAAAATAACATCATAGAATGTGATGTTTGTTTAGCGGTCAAAATGACCTCAGTCAGTCTTTCTAGGTATAAACATTTATAGTGTCAATAATAACGAGCGAAAAGAAATAATTTTTGCTTTACATGCTCTTTATGAATAATCATTAAAAGTCAATGAACGAATAAGAAATCCAAAGAAAAAGAAACGAAATATGAATGTTTGAAATTCATTTCCGGTCAAAATGACCACTACCGTCGTTTAGTGTTAAATGAGAAAGAAGCTCAAAAAGTTTTTTTCAGATAGGTGACTCGCCGTTACGCTTAATGCAATACTTACTTGGAGATCCGCAATTTCGATATTCTAAGCGAACAGTTCTTTCAACTGTTACAATTGATTTGCTTCTATGGAACCAGAGACATGCAAGACTTGCTTTCTGCTGCACGGTACCCATTTTGACATTTGCGGAGGATTGCTCAGATTTCGTGCGTAGTAGCTACACGAAAAACACTGTTTTAGATACTCTGTCATTTAAAAAAACGAAGTTGCTACATTATTACAGGGAGTTTTTTATAAATTTTAGAAAAGGGCCCCATAATTTATGACTACCCTTTATTTTGCCTTAACTTAACGTTTATAACTTGCCTGCACAATGAAGTGATTTATATATTTTTGAAATAGAAAGTTAATAAAATATATACGAATATTTTTAAAATAGTTTCCATTGATTTTGGGTTAGGAAAGAAAATAAATTATATTGCTGTAAGAGTTTAACCCCTTCTTATTCGGTGTCATACGTTCGGCTTTTTTTGGCCCGTACGATCGGCGTCGCATGTCATACGACGAAAAGAAAAGTTGCATCGTTGAGAATGAATTCGTCGTTTTACGCGCCTCGTTATATTCCGCGATTTTGATAATGTAAGCAATAAAATAATCCTAATTATATGATTTCAATGTGGCTTGTACAATCTGATGGCCAAGAAAGATTGTAAAGCTGTTTTAATGGTAAAGTTGTAAAACCATTTATAAAAAAATTACATATCATTAATAATTCATTTCAAACAGATATTTATCTTATATACCTCAAAGTAATAGATTTTAAAAATATATTATCAAAGAGTATTTTGTTTTAATTGACACTTGGGTGCATTGCAGGGAAAACTAGAGATCAGTGAACGGGATATCACATGTATGGCCACGAGTAGGTGAAGGAAAAACTGCTTACTGACAAAAATATTTTGCGTTTTCGAAATCAGGATAGAACTTATATTAATTTTCAGCAATAAAAAATGCTTTTTTTGGGGGGGGGGCAGAAATTTGAAAAACAATCCGACCAGGGAGGAATTAAATAATAAGTCATGTTTGTTCTAGGACCGATTAATCCATTTTTACATGATTTCTTAAGGGATATAATTATCGCTTAAACAAACGACCTCAGGAAGAAATTAAGCTTTTTGATGCTAGATTTGACTGCATTTCTTTCCCATTATTGCGTCAAATTTACTTAGAATTTTATTCCTCACATTTCTAAAAATAGAAGAAGAACAAAGGCGAATTAATGTTACACTTGCTGCCTGTAAAGATATTACGTCTCTCTAGTCATAAGATTTATTTAACATCTCTTCTTTACTTACGGGTTTCTGGAGAAATCTAATTTCGGTGGAATTCTGGGAAATAATTGGTTTTCATCGCTTTAGGAAAATGCCTCGATGCTAATTCTAGTCGTTTCGTTGCATTTAATCACCGCGTTTCAACAACAAAACAGCAATTGGGAAACACTTCCGGATGAAGACGTATTTAGATCTGAAGGTAATGGGAAAAGTTATTGCCTTTTTCGGTTTCTTAATTGAAATACTACAATTTATTACTGTAGGACATACCAAAGAAAGTTCCAAATAAAGGAAGTTAATAAGATTAGGATTAGTTTATTCGTTAAATCGGATTTATTTTATTTTTTGTTCCTTTCAAGGACTTTTATTTGTGATGTCTTGCTTTAATTTGTGATGTCAATCACATTATTTTACTTTTTCATTGCTTTACATTTAATATTGCATCAATTTTTTTCGAAAATCAGTATGAAACAAAAAAGCAATATTTTGTGAACTTAAGCCTTCAATCTCAAATGTTGGCTGAATGAGTCTAAAATGAAATTATATCTTCCAACGAACATAACTTTCAAAAAGCTTTTTTAATCCATAAAATGCATTGTGATTTAAATACATAATTACAGTCAAAGTACTACAGTGCAAGGAAAGCACGTGAGAGTATATATCTGTCTTGATATTCTTAAAACCCCAGAAAAAATTCAAAGAGAAAGACTTAACATGTGTGATTTAGCCTTCCGCTTCACTCTGATATTTTAGGTTAAGATGATGCATGCATTCTCCCGGGACTTCTGTCACTCTAGATTTAACGTACACTAGACCCACAAACATGGCAGGTCTTAATTGGAAACCCGCTTCTATTAAAGATCCGACATGCTTGCGGACCTGGTTCACGTTAAATCTAATGTGGGTTAAACGACCTCCCGCTGTTGGGATGGAAAAATGTTTGGAAAGGCAGATGACTGTTCAGGTGGCGTCCTCATCATCTTACTGCGGTTCAAAATTACGAGTTCCGTCCCAAAATAGTCCTCGAATTGCTTCAAAACAGAACGTTAATATATCTAAACGTAAAAAATAATAATAATTCCCATCCTTTCAGATTAAACATAAAATCGACAAGTATTCAAAACAACTCTTTGTATAGATTTAGATTCTGAAGTTTTCGGAATCGAGATGGTCTGGTGGCAAATAGTTGACAAGAAGAGATGTGGATTTGAAACCTGGATTCTTCCAAGAACCGCTATCCTGCCATTCTCTCTTGTGGCGTGAGAGCTTGGTGAGGGAATTAGTTAGAGAGGGAATATCGAGTTCGTTCTAGTAAGTATTCTAAATAACTGATGCGAAATCTCTTTTCAGTTCGCGTCATACTTCCATGAAGATGACATGTTTTACTAAAAGTGGAGAAAGCCTTTGAAGTTTTCAAATAGTTAGAATTTTCTAAGCCAATAATAATCAAATGGGTGACCTACAGAAATTGGAACTTTCTGGCTTTTCATTTATCTGGACTCTTTTAGAGAATAATTCTTTTTCGAAGTTAATGATGAAAATTGGGAAGAAAGCTGAAACTGGCTGATTATCATTAAGTCGTGAAGGTGACAACATGAACAGTGATTCTAATTCTTGAAACGTGAGCTTTAAATTTAACCCGGGAGCTTTTAGATATTGGAAGATTGAACATGGTAAAAGCCAACAAGTAGCAAAATAAATAATATTTGAAGGAGATACTGTAAGAAGCTATCATTTTTCACTAAAGTATACTTCCGTATTCTATGTAAAGCAGAAGTTTGAAAACAGGAGCTATTTCTTATAATTAAATCCAATTAATCATTTCTTTTGTTATTTTGACCAAAATAACATAATAAATAAATAAAGAAGAAGACAGATCTGGAGATCGTCTGGAAGTCGTACAAATCCAGGAAAATATATGAAACCAGAGCAAACAATAAATAATCGGAACTGTTAGGGATATAATACAGAACTTCTGATTACTTCATTGAAGAATATACTTGTTGTTTAGTCGGGCTGAAATTTTGTTTAGTCGGGCTGAAATTTTCCATTGTATGAAGCTTGTAAACAGCAAGTTTCTCTGATTCCCCATTATGCTTTAGATTAAAATTTAGTAATGTGTTAAAAGTTTCACCTTTTAGTTTGTCAAGCCTGACACATTCTGTTCCAAAACATCCTCCAGACAAAGCATCATTTTATTTAAAAGATTTTAATTTAGATCTCCGGATTAGGCAATAGGTATAAACTTTGGTAATGAACAAGAAGTTCAACCCTTTTTTACCGAATTAACTTACCAGCAACTTTTCAATTTTATTTTGGCATCATTAGATACATTTTAATGCAGAATAATCCCATGAAAGATTATAAAACTTTTTTAATTAAATAAAATAGTTTAATTTATTTGATTAATTATTAAAGATTTAATTTTTGTCTTCACCAACCATCTACTGCTAGCTGCCGGAATTACATTCCACGTGTTCGTGTGAATACTGCAGGAAAAACGGTCAAATTACGAAGATATAAGTGTTATTAAAGTAATGCTTTTAAATACTGTCAGGAAAAACTGTCAAAATACGAAGATATAAGTGTTATTAAAGTAATGCTTTTAAATACTGTCGGGAAATAAAGGATTAAAGAAACAGTCAACTGGATGCTAATAGCATGCCAAATAATGATTTATTTTTGTTGGCATTATAAGTCATAATTTAATTGTTTGAGGAACAAAGCAGATGAAGAATATTTTTTAACAATTTTGCCAAAATATGACTGTGCCAAAACGACTATATTCCTATAAAGATCTTATATAAAACAGCACTTCGATCAATTTAATTATGTATCAAATAACATAATATTAATATAAATAAGCAGATAATAAAATATGCTTATAACTGTTATTATGATAAATAAACAGAGTTTTATAATTAATCATAAAGCACGATGCTCATTTATTTTAATAATATTAAATATTTCATATAAATATTTTGGATAAATAAATTTTTTCTAACTATATGATTGACTTCTGAAAGTTACCGATATTTTATTACTATTCTGCATTTTTTTTAGGAATTAAGGGAAATCATGGGAAAATGTTTTGTAAATGTATGTTTGAATTAGTGTTTTCCTCGATATGATTAAGAACCTAACCTCTTGATGATAAATGATATGTAAAATGTGTCAAAATATACCCTGTTACTTTTCCATGCGCTTCATATTTTTTTACGTTTAAGGTTGGTATCTAAAGGATTTTTCAATAATTCACCGTTTTCTCTTTATTATTAAGTTGATTTTTTCCATTCTATAATTAGCATAAAGGCATGCAAAGTGAAACTAAAAGTCAAAAGCAGCTTTCTGTGTTTCAAGATGGGCATATAGAGCAATTTAACTCATTTGTCCTGAAAAAAACATATTAAAAACCGAACTGCTTATTACATCTTGAAACCTTTTTAACATTATTTAATGAACTGTCAAATAAAATCGTCCCACATAACAATACAGAGATAACAAACAGAAATTAACAGTACTTAAAGACGCCACTGCAAATTTGCACCAAATAGCATAATCAACATCATAGTTGAATTCAATGTAGAAGAATTTATATCCTCTTCAACGGTTAAACGTGATGCATTTGAGCATTAAAATCCAGTTAAAGCTAAATTAGGGAAGCACGTTCCCGGCCGATGTATTAGTGGAAAGTACTTTGGGAAACGAGACGGAATGCGTACTCAAGATTCGAAGGTATTTACAATTACGATGCGCGAAGTGCTCCATAATTCGCTCGTTTTCGAACATCGTGCGGAAGGAACCCGAAGTAATTCACCTTTTGAATTACAGATTTTAATATTTCCTTGCGGTGGCAGGAAGTCGTTAAACCAGATGGGTAAAAGTGCATCTTGTGGTGCTCTAGTGAAAATTTTTAAGGGGCCGTTTCCAAAATGACATCAGAAGAATTAAATTTCCATTAGGCTTATCAGTATTCTTAGAATATTCAGTACAATATCCCTTAGGAATGTTAAGTACCGACGCTTAGGATGCAGGTGAAAAGATGACGCTTAGTTGTGAAAAATATTCAGCAACCTTTTTCATTGTCGCTTTTTAAGCAAATCTGATTTTAAATCTCCCTATATCAATTTAAAATATTGAGAAAACTTTGCTAGGAAGATAATTTGAATATATCATTTGGGAAATGTATTTGCATAAAAAATGAATCGAGAAAAAAACATATTTCCTTATAGACACAGTTATTTAAATTGATTTTCCTGAGTTAGTTACCGGAGGTATTATGCATTTGGTCGCAGTTTTTTAAAGAGAAACCAGTGCCAAAATGTATAATTAGAAATGAATCAGCTTTTGCAAAAAAAAAAGTTTAAAAAGTCCTAGTGTGCTATATTATTCCAAAAGAAAAATGCATTATAAGCATGCTGTGCAACGATAGAAGTTCATTAAGTTTTGCATGTCAAATTATACACAGTGACACACATTTGTACAGTACCGAACAATTGATTAAAACAGAGATTTTTATTTGTTTCTTTATTTTTTGCTCTAATATTTACTACACATTGTGCCAATGTACGAAATCTGTCTCATTAATAGTTTAGAAATAGTCGATTTTTTTTTATTTGCTAATGAAAACATCAATTGTTCTTTTCACCATAGTGAATATTTGAATTAAATTTAAGACGTGTTGTATCCAGAAGAAATGGAAAAATACGCTTTCTCAACACTGATTTAAGATTTTCCTCCTTTACAAACTACAATTATAAACATAAATAAATAAACAATATTTTAAAATCTTATTTAAGAAATTGATATTAAAATTTATTTTATAAACTCATCTGAACTTTTCAATTGGCCTGTTGCAAGCAAAAAATCACTGTAGGAGCTTTTACCGAAGATTGTATTAACCGTAATCCCAGGATATTTTCAGTGCAAATCTTGCAGATTTTTATAAAGTAAACAGTGCATATAACTTAATCCATCCCTAAAGAGATTTTCTATGTCGATATCTATCATAAATTATTTTCGCAAGGCAACTATAATGTATCTCTCTTGAAACCTTTCAAGTCCAAAAGTGTCTACGGGTAGTACTTCCTGTGTTTTTAATAAATTTTCAATATCTTTCCAACGCATTTCTTGCTATATGTTGTTGTGCGTGATGTTTGTTTTGTGCTTACCCTGTGTACGATGTATTGTTCTACTTCCGCCAAAATAAACTAATGGATAATCTCTAAGAGTTTCCTTCGAGTCCTTTTTCGACAAGCAAGAGCAAAATTTGATTTTAATACTAATTACATATTATGCGAATTGTTCGAAATATTATTAACCCGTCAGCACATGCATAGGGTCGTTTTGACCGTACCCTTTCTTTTTTTAAAAGAAATTCTGGGAATTGTAAGAACTCACCCCTATTACTTCCTGTATCATCATGGGAGAGCTAGGAGAAGATTATAAGAGCAGCAGTAACCGGTGAAGCGGGGTTTTTCCCCTTTTACAGAGGGGCTTCGGGTGAAATTGACCCGCGCTTGTGCCAGCGTTTAGGATTCATTCATCGTTTTGTCTCTGACAACGTACGAACGTGTGCAGCAGAAAAGTAAATAATACAGAACAGATATAGATAAAAGGAGATAAGTTCAGCTTTCCTTTTTCGTATTAAAAATCGCATTTGTGTCTTAAATACAAATTATTTGTATGATAAAATGTTCTTAAACTTTGACCATATTTTATTTTGGTACAAATAGCCAATAAACTAAGGAGTAAATGTCTAACAATTTGGGGTCAAAATGACCCTGAGAGTGTGCTAATGTTCCAAAAATGGGCGCGTGTGCTGAAGGGTTAATCTCTAACCCAGTTAATAAAGAATTTAGTTCAGACTAAAAGTGAAATTCAATTCAATGGAAACCAATTAAATGATAAATCTAAATAGGCAGTCATCAAATTCATATAAAAAATAAATAAATAATCGCTAAGTAAATATCCATTTATACTGAAAACCAATATGTATGTTCTCCCCATAACGGTTTCGTATTCTTCCCCAATAAAGCATGCTTAGTGCTTTTTCTTACATATAGTTCAGAGACCCTCCGTGTTTTTTGGAATACTCCTTAATTTCACCTAGGAAAATGTCAGATTCCAGAATTTATAACTTTAACTTGTTTCATTTTGGAGTTATCAACCTTCATATGCACACGAATAAACAACTCTATAAACAGTCAACCTGTAGAAAATCTTGATTTAAAATTTCACTCACGTATCCGATTCTGGTAATGAAATCGTATACCAAACTTCACCCATCTAGTTCAGAGTTTCTAAAACTGTGCTCCACAAAACAACAATTCCCAGTGCTCTGTGAAAAGGAGGACATGTTTAAAATTAAATATTTTTATTAAACATATTTTAAATTAAAAATATTTTTAAAAGATTTAAAATTAAAAATATTTTTCAAGAAAAAATGGAGCAAAAATATTTGAATATTATGACCTTTCGCGCTCTCGGTGTATAACAAAAAAATAAAGAAAAAATTATTTATCACCTATCAGGTGAAACAATGACTATATAAAAAGGCAGTCGGCATTCAATATGTCAGTTTCACATCCACCAGCCTACAAAACAAATTTACGTCAAAAGGTAACATCAGGCAACACGGAGACAGACAGAGGCTAGACTCACTGTCTCCGCGTTTGCAGAAACAATTAGCTTCAACGCTTTTCCAGAAGTATCAGAAAAATTTTATTGCATATAAAACTGGTTGTTACTCACTTTCAAATAAGTTGCATTTTAGTCAACATTCAGTCGACAACCGACAAATTATAAAGTTCATTATATGTAATTTATTATTTCTGTAGCTTCTCAGATTTTTCGTTTTGGCGAAAAAAATATCTGTCTTGTGGAGGTTTCTTCAAATACTAATTAGTGATACGGGAAATGGCATAGATTTTCTTTCAATGGATCACTGGCTGAAGATTGGGCCTTTAAAAAACATTTAAACTTCTGCAAAGCCAATTGGAATAGAAGCGGGAGAATCAACATCTAAGAGGTATGAACTTGTTTTGGCTCTTTTTCCTGTATCAAAATGGTTAAACTCATTAAGATATCTTAAAATCTTGAAAAATTACAATCTCTAAAAATAAATTTTTACTATTCACGTATAAGTTTATGCATTATAGAATTTTTTAAAGTTTTACACTTTTAGAGTTTTTTCTTTTAAAAAACACCTCAAGAATCTTTTTAGATGCAATATCTTATTTAAACTTTTTTACTGAATTTATGCTGTTGTTATACACAGCTAATGTTCATATTACTTTCTAATTGCAGAAAGAACATAGAGGCGTTACTGCTGCTGTACAAGCTGGTTTTACGGAAGAATCATTGACTGCGGATGCAGCAGAACTTCTTGATCTTGAACTATCGAACAAGTTGCATAGATATACTTCTTCGGGTACAAGTTCCACAATTAAAAAAACTTTAAAACGAAAGTATCATGATTCTTGTTTGGATATTGGGTTTGCTCAGACAACTGATAATAAACCTCAGTGCGTAATTTGTGTCAAGGTCTTGCCGAACAGTTCAATGTTTCCAGCAAAAATGTGACGTCATTTTAAGGGGGTCAATCCAGAATGCAAGGATAAAGCAACCGATTTTTTCAGAAGGAAGTATATTGAATTCAGGAAAATTCAGAAATGTATATTGCATCATTCAAAAACTGTCTACGAAAAAGCTTTGATGGCATCTTAGTCAGTTACCCAATTGCTCAAGTTGGCGAAGCCTATACTGTTGCTGAAAACCGTATTAAGGCTTTTGTAAAAGACATTATCGAATGTATGTTTGGCGAAAAGCCTGCAAAAGTGATAGACACAAATCCTTTGTCAAGTGACACAATCTCGAGACAAATCGGGGAGTTAACAGAGAATGCGAAAGCTACTTTAATTTCTCGTATAAAATCTACTAAATTTTCGCTTCAAATGGTTGAATCAACTGAAGATGCAGGTTTGGCAATATTATTGGTAAGTGTGCGCTATCCATATTCGGATTATTTTCATGACGATTTACTTCTCTGCAAGCCATTACCGACTACCGCAAATGGCACTGAAATATTTGAATTATTAGATGAATTTTTCTCGGAGAATAGCATCCTACGGAATAACTGTGTTGATGTGTGTACAGATGGAGCAAAAGCTATGACTGTAAGTTGTCTGGTGCAATTGCAAAAATAAAAGAAAAAGCCAAGGGGTGCAGCAGTAGCCACTGTATACTTCATCGACGTGCTCTTGCAATGAAGAAAATGCCACCTTTTATAAAGGAAGTACTGGCTGAAACTATTAAAATAATATATTATATAAAATCACGACCTAAGAATAACAGGTTGTTCAAAATCTTTTGTGATGACATGGGGAGTCTGCATACGTCTTTACTTCTTCACACAGAAATAAGGTGGCTCTTCCATGGTTAATCCGCCTCTTTGAACTAAGGAATGAAGTCGGAATATTCCTGAGAGACAATGATTTTGCTTTGGGAGAGAAGTTGTGTGATTAACGTTGGCTAATGAAATTGGCATATTTGGCAGATATTTTTTTAAAAATAATGATTTATGTTTATCACTTCAAGGAAAAGCAGTGACTGTTTCTAATGCTATCTATAAAGTGGAAGGATTTAAAAAAGAAACTGAAGTATTGGGTAGAGTCAATCAAAACCTGAAGCCTGGATTGTTTCGCAATAACAAAAGGATTTGGAGAAGAACTCGAATCAGACATTCCTGAGGATATCTTCAACGAGTTTGAAGTTCATCTCTTGCGTTTATTGATGCTTTCAACTCTTATTTTCCAAAAAGATTGCATGAAAACACAAAAGAAAACGTTTGGTTTGTAGAACCATACTCTATATCCGAAAAACCATCCTTTCTAACACTACAGGTATATGAATGCTTGCTTGTTTTGACATTAGATACAGCGATAACATCAACGTTTAAAACTGAGAAATCAATCTCAGATTTTTAGTGTAAGCTAAAAGATGAATTTAAAATCCTATCAGATAGTGCGAAATGTATTCTCCTGCTCTTCATAACCACTTATTTAGTCAAAACAGGATTCTCCGCATACACCGCTACAAAAAGAAAATACAGATCACGTCTCAATGCAGAGCAAGATATTCAGTTGCAACTATCCAAAATAATCCAGCCAGATATAATCTCATTGTGCAAACCAAAACAGCTCATACTTCTCATTGAATTTCTGTTTCACGAAACCAAGTAAAATTTGTAAGAAATGTAATAATTCCAAATTAATAAAATAACAAATTGTGGATCTGCAGTATTTGCCCTGAATTTATTTCCAATTTTTTTCATATATGTGTTTTCAGTCTGCAATGGGAAATTAGTGCAGAAAAAAAATTAAACGGTGATATCTAATGTCCTGCAGGCTTAAATACGAAACTACCTTGTATCGTCAAAGCTATTTTGTCGTTCTATTTACTAAATACAGTATATAGAAATTAGTGCGCCGCGTTGAATTTCCAATTTCAAAGGTGCTCCGAGACTGAAACAGTTTGAGAATTGCTGATCTAGTTAATTATGTTATTTGAATTATCATATTCACATACAAATGGATGAAGAGATAGGTAAGATAAGATTTAAGCATTGCACGTCTATCTCTCAGCTTTTTCTGATAGTTGTAATAACTCTCATTTTGGACTCCTTTATGTATTGACAAACTTGGTAAGACTGTAGAAAGTTTGCGATTCATTAAGAGCTTGGCGGGAGAGTAAATAGATCCTAGAACTGGAGTATCTCGGTATAACAACAAAGCCAAATAGGGCTCTTTAGAGTCTGCTAACGTTTTCCTAAAAATTTGTTTTACAGTCTGTATGGTCCTTTCTACTTGACCATTGGATTTAGGATACTTAGCACTAACCTTTACATGCTTAAATTTCCAACTTTTAGCAAAACAATCAAAGTCTCGGAAATTGAAAGGCTATCCACCATCATTTATTAACTGTAAGGGTATACCGTGTCTCGCAAAAATGGATTAAATTTCCACTCTGTTTTCGTTATCCAAAATACGATACAGAATTAAAAATTTGGTGTAAAGACCGCATACTAAATTACAATCGTCTAGCTGATTTCGTTAGCGAGATGCGTTGCTCACAGATACGTAGAATTAACACTACGATTAGATTTTTCGAGAAAAAGAGACAGCAAATGTGGAGATTTATTAAAATCTCCAGGTAGAATCAATTAAAGATTAAAATACCTTCTCTTTGCGTATTTGGTATCCGAGAAACCAAAAATAAAAAGAGAGAGGACATTGAAAATCGGACAACTTCATGCTGTGGTAGATCTAACATTATGACACTTAGGACTATGACAAACAATAAAATTCAAATGAATATTTAATGCTCCATGCGACGAATTTAACTGATTTTGTGTTTTCCGTATTCAAAAAGGCCCCTTTTTGGCTTAATATTTTTTCACGTCCCAATCTGAGCTGCCTGTGAAAACGCTGAGTGTGCTATTTATGATGGATGTGACTTCCATACCATCATTTCTTATTTTCTCTTTTTTCATACTCAATGCATTCTTTTTTTACTTTTTTTCATATACGCCACTGGGATTATCTCTTTTTCTTTCATCCGTTCACTTCTCTCAAATATGTCTAAAAATAATTCAACTTATTATTCCAATGTGTCAAACTCCGAAAATAAACGACCATCTCTTCAGAAGATGAATGAAGGAAAAATGTGCATAGACAACTACAAATTGAAGTATTCTTATGCTCTGTGAATTTGATTGATGTTTCTGTGGAATTCAAGAGTTAAGTTTCGGATTCTGAAAAATAAGAATACGAACTTTGCTTTAAGAATACATATTTTAAAATCCGAAGTTGTGAATTAATTGCATGCAAATGTGTATAAAATGTTATATCTGTTTCTGTAATATATTCTTAAAATCTGATGCATTTGAGAAGTGAATGAATCTATGAAATCGCTTTACAGCAAAATCTAGAATTTTTTTATTTTTTTTACAGACTGAATAAATGAAAAAAAAATCACTGCGACAATTGTTAACATGCCTTGTGGCTTTACAGAAAACGTTAAACTGTGCATGGAACCGAATGTTTGAAACTTTCATTGCATTGAATATAGATTAATCCTAAAAAGTCAAATCAGAAAATGGTTTTTCGTTCTATAACATTTAATATTATTAAATTTTATACTCGGTTTCAACTTCCAACTTAATTATAGAACAATCGATTCGTTTCCATTATTACTGTTATCTGGCTATAAAAATAGTATTATAAAGTCTTAGAAACAGCATTGACTCTTTAGGCAATAAAATCTTCTAAGTGTATTATATTCTGTCCCTAAACGCACAAACAATAGAGGAGTTCGGTCGCTGACAATAGCATTTTGGTGATCTATAAAAAAAAGAATTATCCGCATATAAGGTCTAGAATAAATTTATTTTAAACGTTTACCAAGTTTACGTATAACCTTTCTAGTTAACCTGTTTTGATCACTCGTAAATCATGCTATATTCTACATTTCTTCACAAATTGTTTCTTGCTCGTATACTATGTAATTTGTCCTACGTATATTTTAGCATTTTGCAAAAAATATTCCATACCCGTTCTCGTAGAATGCTCTGAAGCTTCCATTAAAAACACTGCATAGGTCTTAAATAACTGCATCGAACAGCCCATCGAAAGTTGGTGTCCTGACAGTTTGGAAGGCTGTAAAGCTTATTCAAGAATAAACATAATTTATCCAAACTTTCCTATGCTGAAATAGCAAAGAAGAGTATACTCATAAAAGAAATACAACAGCCTTAGCCATCATTTGAAAGTCATTAAACAAAGATATCTCATAAATAAAATAATTAGTACCCACCATGAAAGATATCAAGATTCTGCTACAAGAATTTCAAAAATTAATGGGAGTAGCGAAGGAAATTTAAAATCAGAAGGCAAAGGTGAAAACTCCTAATTCTACCAAACATTCCCTCTAAATAATTAAGAAGAAATATTCTAAATAAATAAGACTGCATTAATTTCAATGATATTCTAGTCTTCTTCTTTTAAAGGTAAGCATGTATGATTTGTTGTTCACTAATATTACCATAAGAATTCAAATTTACATTAACGTCTTACAGAGCTTCGAAAGTAGATAGTACTGGAAATTAGCCAATTCGAGGCCGTTGATTCTATTAAGCGACATGTTGACTAGAGACTCTATAATGCATCCTAAGGCGGGACATTCACGAGTACTCCAATTCACTTTTCTTTGGAACACGGGATGCCAAACCCATTCGTCAATGTGAAAACCGGATGAGAATTGGCGTAGACGGAGGGAAAGTTTGGAATTCCAATGTTTTTGGATTTCCATTCGGCCATAAAAATGAAATACGATCATACGGGGATACGGATCATTATGGGGAATGTGCGTGGGAATCACACTTGAGAAATCAGAGCGAAGAGGCGAGAGTGCTCTCTCCAAAAAGCGAAATCCCCCATGTGGGGGAGGGGGAGCTTCCGTGAATGACCTACGTAATTGATCGAGTTGAATGGGTGGAAAACAAACCGGTTGTTGGTTAAAATGGAGTAAAGCAGTACTGTCGTGAATGCCCAGTTTAACATAGTATATAGCCGACTCCATCCTTCCATCCTTGTTATCTCGAATTAAAACTGTTTTAAAAAATAGTATTCAACGTATTTTACCGTCTGTTTTCAGCTACAGTCCATAATGTCGGATCATAATCTGATAGAAATTTTCATTTTTGATATAAGGACCACTTACATAATTTTGACAACATGTATAAGAAAGTTTTGTTTTAGGATGTTCCTATTCATAGATAGGCGCGTAAGCATAATTCCAAAAATGATGTTTCGGAATTTAGGAAGATGTAGAGTTCCTCTATTCATCAAATTCGAATCAAGTTGAAATTCGAATCATCAAGAAGAATTTCTTGGTGAGTATATTAATTTTTCTTCATATATTTTGTAAGCGATGAACTAGAAAGAAAGTCACTGTATATCAACCGATTTTAAACCATAACTTAACCGAGTTTCCATAAAGTATGAGGAGAATGAACTAATAAAATAATATGGACCGGTTCCAATAAAATAATATAAACGGGTTCCTATTAAAATAATAGGAAACGGTTCCTAATAAAATAATATGAACCCGTTCCTAATAAAATAATATGAACCGGTTCCTAATAAAATATTATGAACCAGTTCCTGAAAGTAAGTTTCGTAAATGAAACAGAATAATCGATTTTATATCTAGGTACTTTCATTTAAATTCGAAAAAATGCTAATCCATTCATTAGAATTACAACTGTAAATTAGTGTTACCGAGATTCGATAATTTCACTTGAATTTATGACATTTAAATTCGAAGCTAATTAAGACCCTAAAAAAATATTAATTATAATTTTGACTGGTCAAGATGTAAAAAATTTATTTTCTGTAATTTTTAAGAAAAACACCCTAGGATGAATTTACTCCTTTTTTGTCTTTTGAATAAAACTAAATTCAACGCATTCAACTTCCGAAAAGACGTCTTTCTTTCAAAATTTAACGCTTTATTGAAGCATGAAATTAAAATCTTCGAATCTAATGAGGTAATTTCTCTTCTTGTTCATTTGACTTTCTTTAAATGAGTTAACTACAAAAATATTCCTTCCTTAATATAGAACTTTTTGATTGTAAAAATTAAATTTACTTTTTTTCCCATGTACTAAGAATGTCTTTTATTAGCGAACTAATTAAGACTTTATTTTCTTTTTGAACGTTTCCACTATTTAAATTGTCAAAGAAAATTTCAAATCTAATTAGTTTTCAAAATATTGATCAAATGTTAAAGGGAAGTTTTTAAAACTATTTTGCCTTATTTAGACCGTAAATGAATCTATACTAAGGAGGCATGTATTTTCATGCAATAGTATAAAAATTAGACTCGTTTTTAAGGAATTTCCCTTACCAAAACACATTCACCTTTAAATAAATAGAAGGACATAATTAAATGGGTCCCGTAAAATAAATTTGAAAGGAAGCCCGTTATTATCATTAGTAGTAGATTTGATTCAATTCTTGGATGTGTATTTCAATTTTCAGCTACAAAGTGAATCGCCATTTTGAATGTGGATAAAAGATCAGAGGGTTGTCGTATATTATGTTGTATTTTCGAGATAAATATAGTGAAGCAATTCATAGTTTTTTAAGAAATAGAAGACGACATAATTTAAATAATATATCGTAATGCCCTCTTTTCTCCTTTAAAGTGAAATAAATATTACTATATTTCCATATAATCAATCGAATGAAGATCAATCATCGTTATTTTTCTAATTCGCAATTAACCGTTACTTTCGCCTCAACCTAATTCCACAGAACAATGATAAGTGGAAGATTGACATCGAAATCCGCAGAAACACATTCACAGACACACTATTGCGATGCCTTTTGAGATTGGATTGGAAATCACTTTCCAATACATCATCTGGCCAAAAGCCATATAGGGATTCAATTTCGCTATTAACCGTTACTTTCGCCCTCACCTTTATTCTCTAGAAGAATGAGAAGTGGAAGACTGACTTAATTCGCAGAAACACATTCACAGGCACACTATTGCGATGCCTTTTGAGATTGAATTGGAAATCACTTTCCAATACATCATCTGGCCAAAAGCCATATAGGGATTCAATTTCGCTATTAACCGTTACTTTCGCCCTCACCTTTATTCTCTAGAAGAACGAGAAGTGGAAGACTGACTTCCACATTCGCAGAAACACATTCACAGACACACTACTGCAATGCCTTTTGAGATTGGATTGGAAACCACTTCACAATACATCATCTGGCCCAAAGTCATTTAGGGATAGCACTAAAAAATTTACAACTGTTTAACGATTTGACAAAATTATCTAGGGTCAAGTCTCCTTAGTTTCTTTTGTGGCGCCATGGCGGTAAGATTATGTCGAATGCAAACAGACAGCACTGCGACTACGTCACATTCCATGTAAAAAACGATTGGTTGAGTTTTTCAAGAGCACGAGCTTGCGCGAGTACTTCTAAACATGATGAAAAGCCACCTCTTCCGATTTCGGAGGTTAAAAACCGGTTCTATCCAGCAGAAATTCACAACCGCTCGTGATATCTGGGGGGGGGATGTAATGTGCAGACTGGTAGGACCTTATCTCTTTAATCCCGAGGCGAACTTTTTCTTCTAGCCCCTTTAAAATCGATAGTGTTTGGGAGGAAACGACATGAATTGGACTCTCCCAACCTGAGTGGTCAATTACCCGACTACTCCACACCTTGGTGCAACCTTCCCTTAAGGCTCAGGGAAATGGGCTGTAGTTAGCAAGGATAATTGGACCGCCGTACCTCGCTTATCTCCAAAAAGATCTCAGAACCTCACCTCCCCGCAAAAGAAACCATCAGGGGAAACTTTTAAACCGCCCTGAACAGCCTTTCTCGGTGTTAGAGGGTTAAAAGCAAACGGAATATATCTGTTCAAGCACTTGTCCACTTACTCACCTGCGATCTTCGTATCAATCATCTGTTTTATTGACTTCGTTGTTTTGTGGTTTTGTCAAATTTGCTTCAGTATTTACCCCTAGTTCTGCCATTCTAATTTAGATCAGTTGTTTCTAGCGTAAGTTTTATAAATTCGAATTTGAAATCTTAATCCTTTCTTGCCTTTGTGTGAAATAAGCCTTACGTCTGAGTAAGAATATAAGTGGTTGTCTTCAAGCTGAACCACCACAGCTCTATAACAGCAATTTGAAGAACAACCTAAGGAATGCAATTCTTACGAAACATGAAAATAATTGTGAAGAAATTGCATAGTTATTGCTGATATTTTTTCAATTTATATTATTTGTTTTTTCAATTAATTTATCTTACTCTTATAATTTTCTACTTTATCGTTTCGGGTTAAAAGAAGGTGAAAGCAGATCAAATAGTGCGAAAATGGAAATGAATAATTAAACGAACTATGATAGATAGGCAATTTCTACTTAAATTGTTGAAAGTAAATTTTGCCATTCCAAGCCACGTGAAAATAAATTTTTGTCTAACACTCCCATGTTTACAGTTATATTTTTCCGTCTGTAAGATGATGTTCCCATATTTCTTTTGTGCCTAACTTCCGCTTTTACAGAGAAAGGTGTGGGACCTCTAGTACTTTCCTGGCTTCGAAACGAAATGGCGGACTAGCTTGCCAAAAACGCAACAAAAATGGCAACCTCCTTAAAATCCCAGCTCCAAAAAGTCACCTAAAGAACATCCTTCACAAAATAGCAATCAATAAATGGCAGCATGAATGGACCACGGGAGAAACTGG
>BGPR01000085.1:1557780-1580183 GCA_013235015.1 Araneus ventricosus | reverse complement strand
GGACCAGTATTCAACATCATTCCGAAGGTCTGAACAAACCCAGCATCTTGGTCAAGAGAACAAATATTATTTGCAACCGGGCATGACCCGTTACCAAATTTCCGGCGTTTACAGAGAAAGGTGTGGGACCTCTAGTACTTTCCTGGCTTCGAAACGAAATGGCGGACTAGCTTGCCAAAAACGCAACAAAAATGGCAACCTCCTTAAAATCCCAGCTCCAAAAAGTCACCTAAAGAACATCCTTCACAAAATAGCAATCAATAAATGGCAGCATGAATGGACCACGGGAGAAACTGGCGGACCAGTATTCAACATCATTCCGAAGGTCTGAACAAACCCAGCATCTTGGTCAAGAGAACAAATATTAGTTGCAACAGGGCATGGCCCGTTTCCAAATTACCTACAAATGTTTTAACTCCACAACTAAGGTTCATGTGCCTGTGGGGGAAATACGAACGCCCTTCCATTTTGCGACTTTTTGTCACCTAACATCTTCGTACCACTTCACTAAACCAAGAGAAGATTTAATATCTATTTGGTGGCAAAACCTACTAGGCAATAAATTATCAAGGATAAAAATCAGCAGTCTAATGTGTTTTCTAATAGAACAAGAAAAGCTTATTGAATTTCAACATGGCCCAAACAATGTTACATATTCTGACCTTTCCTCGGTCTCAAAAGCAGTATGTCCCGCCCCCGACAAGACAAACAAGGACCAAATCGTCCTTGAATTTACGAGTTTAAATTTACTTCAGACATGATTCAAGACTCTTAATTTTTTTCTGTGTATTATCTTAGGTCTCTGTATAAAGCAAGATACATTATATAATCAATCTAATCAAACAATCAATATAAAAATGTAAAATGTATAACAGCTTCAAGGTTTGTCAGGAGACTGCTACTGTTAATCTCTCCTTATTTTATTTATTTATTTTGTTGGAATCAATAAACTTTCTTCTACGCACACCCATCCAAATTACAAACCGGAGATCCAAATCTCTAGAATAAGGTGTGTGTTGTAGAGTAAGTGAAATAAAGTACCTTCCTGGCAACTATAGGATGGGGTTTGTTAATTATGAAACGTTCATTGCAAGGTAGGTGCCCAATGTTAAAATTTAGAATAATATATATAAATTATTAAATCAATACTGTGTACTGAAATATAAAACACAATAATATGCAATTCCAGCTACACTCATATAAATCACCTACCTTTGCAGACCTGAAAAACTTGGCCGCCAAATTAAATTGCTGAAAACACTTTAGTACATTGCAAATTGTGAGATCAAATTATAGAAATTAAAACAGAATCAAAATATTTGAATTTAAATCTTTTTATTATAGAATAGTTTAAATTAAATCATTTTAATCACTGTCATGAGTTATACAAAAATGATGTACATGATTAAAAAATGTAATATCCAAAATAAAAAAATGTAGCTACACATATTGCAAAGCACTGAAGGCTTAAAAAAAATATAGTAATGAGGATACTAAGTAAGAACAACAAATTCAAGAAACCTTTTTTTTATTCTGCAGAGAAAAGATTGTGGTACGTTGACGATGCACACCGCAGTCTTTGTTTGCTTGTGAAAACTTATTAAAACACACGATGTATGAAAAAATTCGAAGAAATAGCAATTTCACAAAATTATGTATTCAGCACTCGGTGATTCAGTCGCATTATTGGTGCACTAAAACGCTTCCTTGAGAACTTCCATCTAACCACTGTTAACATAAAGAAATTTTGAATGACAGGCTGTTCAATAATTGCAACCTGATCATTTCTAGTGTACTGCAATCACTTATTGCAGGGCTTGGTAGGTTGAGTAATCAGTTCGCTCAAAAACCAAAAAGCTGTCACAATAGCCTCCATTGCACACATGAACACGAAAACTTTGGTTAACACCATTCAAAGCTTGAAGATTTCAAACTCGCAGAAAAAACATAATATCACCAAAAACTTGTTGGAGAATCGAACTCTTTCTTCTCAACTTCCAACGGAAAAAAAATCAAATTTGCAGGGACAAGCTTCCTGAAGGCCCAAGTGCCTCCAGGAGCCCAACGGCCCTGGGGCCCAAAAACACCGACCACTCGTTCAGTCAAGCACAAAGGAAATTCAAATTACATAACGCAAAACGCTCCAGTGAGACGCCAAAGCCTAATAACACAAAAAATCCTACGCGAACCAAGATGGCTAGTAAATAGTCCCGCTGTAAAATTTTGATTTATAAATTTATAAAGTTGAAACATTAATGGAAAAGACAACAAAAGTTAAGACAATTAATATTTAAGTCGAATACAAAGTAAATAATTAAGAAAAATTTAGATATTTAATGAAACTGTTAAAAATTACCGTTTGCATTTCAAAAGTTCCCAGAAATGCCACAAGAGATGAAAGAAACTTTGGTGGCGAAGAAATTAAATAATTAAAAATACTGATAAAACCGAAAAATGATGCAGATGCAATTTTTGCAATCTAACAGCTACCAACCACTCACTCTAGAGCATCGTGGTTTTTTCTGTGCGGCTCTTATGATGTATGTGAGGGGCACTTAAATCTAATAGATGAGTTGCGAACGATTACGTTTGTATTTTTGATTTCCCAAATTTGTCTTCATATATTTTTTAAATGTCTTTCATAAATGTGTCATTTTTTCTATGTTTTAACTATTTTTTTGTAAATACTCGTACCTGTTTACTAGCCGCAACTGTGTTGTTTGTTTATTTTGATTTGTTGTGTTTGGTACCGTTTTAATTTGTGGCTTCATATATTCCTTTCATTTTTTCTTCTTCTTATAATTATTTTTCTTATTTTGATGTTATTTAGTTATTATTCAAGAAATTGTGTATTGGGCAGATTGAAATTACGTATAGGAAATTTTGAAAATGATAAGAAATTGTGTATAGGTTGATTAGGATTTTTCTTGTGATGCAATGTGTTGCATGTTTAGGTTTTAACTTCTGGTTTCCTGTATATATATATATATATATATATATATATATATATATATATTTAAAGGTTTCTTTTTTTCTCTTTATTTTCCTTATGATTGTATTTTATTTCATGTTATTTGGTAATTAATCAAGATTTTGTGTTTAGGAAAGTTAGAAAGTGCGTATATAATTTGAAATTGTGAGAAATCGTGTTGGTTATTTTAACATTTTTGCCTATGAAGCAGTATGTACTTTGTGAAGAAATTTTGTATTCGAATTTGCTGGCGTTCTGCGGAACTGTCAGTGGCTCGATACTTGTATGTCCGTAAGGACAGGTCAAATTAGTAGTTATTATTAATATTTCCTCTTATATACTTGCAAAAGTTCATATACTTGTGCACCAGCCCTTAATTCAATTATATTGATCGATATTTTCTACATATTGTTCCAAAAATATGTCGAAATATTTCAGGCTCTCATCGACAACATTTGTCATTGCGTACGCGAAAACAAACGTCATCTCCCTCCTGAATTCCTGAATATTTGGTTAGTTGAAATTGCAAGGAAATACAAAAAGTTATTTAGAAACGCAACTATAGCTTTGTATGACCGAATAGTTAAGTTTTATAAGCTTTTCCTTAAGCCTAAGCAAAAATTTAATCTGACAGATAAATTGTAACAATACTACGTATTATTATTTGTTTTGCGCCCAACCGAAGGTTAACAAATTATCATTAAATAAAAATAATTTAGTTGTAGTTATCTGCAATGTTTAAACCGTTTTCAAAAGGTTGAACTTAGAAAGTCCTAAAAATCTTAACGCAGCCCTAAAATTGTCCTTAATACTATACTATTTTCTTGCCTAAAATTTCCTTCACCTTCAAATTCTGTACTATGCCGCCTCCAACGTATTAAAGAATATTTGTCTCATAAAATCTTAAAACTTTCTTATTGAAGAAAACTTTATCATTAGCTCTTTTTAATGTAAGCAATGCTTCAATTCTAATGAAATTCAAATCCTTAATAGCATTTTGCGTCAAACCGTGAATCGGAACCGAAATCGTAATGGTAGTTAAGTCCTCTGTAATGACTTAGAACTTTCTAACAAACGCAACGAACCATTAGAGAAAACTCTCCTAGATTTCACTTGGCTTGCTTTTAAATTTTTTCTGCTTGCTTACCATTCCAGACTTAACTCATCCACTTTATTCCCCATTAGCAAATCGGTTTCATGCGTCAACTAACGCTCTTCCTCGTGCCATTAATAATTCCATTTCATGACCATTAATGTGTATTTCTCGCAGCCGAATAGCAAAAATTCATTTCAGTGTAAGCGTGTTTGCAAGCGTTTCTTTCATTCAAGTAGTTGTAGCTCCCCATCGAAAGATCTAAAGGTCCATGGCTGGTAGTTTATTCCAGACATCAGTACAATGTCTGTTGTAAATTATTCAACGATTAAAGACTTAAAAAATACTTTTATATTACCTTCTAATTGTTCTATAGGCTATTTTTTAAATGATATAATGAAATGACATTTGGATTCAGATTAATTTAAGAAAACAAATTCATGTAGCTTACTTGATGATATTACATTTTTGTTAATGAATATCTAAAAAGGCAAAAAAAGATTGAATATCTACAAAGACAAAAATTAATATAAGCAATTTAATTGGTGTGCGCAAGTGCAGCATCATCCAGAAAAAATTGCGTAGCACAAAATAAATAAAAATAATTAATAAAGGGAATTATAAATGTGGAAGAGTAAAAAAATATAATAGCAGATAACGACAAGAAGTAAGAATCTGGTGATTGACTTCATCAGAGGCCAGACATCCATGCAGATTCAAAAATGGAATAGGTTTTCTGTAGAGGAAAAAGACTTTAAGGTCTGAAATTATTTAATATCCTCTTATGGCATGAACCTATTCCGTGATGTAATGAAAGGAAAAACATTTATCCACAAACGTATTGTATCCCGGAATAGGATCCTGGTTCAGGCCATAAGAGGATATTAAATAATTTGAGACCTTAAGGTATCTGACTACGTGCGGGAACGAATTTTTGAAAAAGCGCTTTAATGTGCGATTTCAGTTCATTTTCTGACTCAATATGATTCAAAACAACCATTAATACGAGTCAGGAAATTTTATGTCACTTGAGATTCAGTAAAATGGGATAATTTAGGTAAAAAAGGGGTAAAATTAGAGCAAAAAGCAAAACACTCTAGCAGAAATTTTAATCCATATATTCAAATTATTTCTCTACACAGCACATTTACAGTTATGGTGAAGGCAATGAACTAGGATCTAAGAAATACCTGCATTTACAGGAAAGTTATGGGCTGTCAAGTATTCTCTTACTCAAAATTTCACAAAATGCATACGTATAATCAACATTAGGCTGCTCTAAATCAAAAACTATTGATCTCAGAACTATATGTCTTGTTCATTGCCTTTACTACACTTAAGACAACATACATACAAAATTTCGGGGAAATATATAGATAATGTTTTGAGATATCGTGTTTTGCGTAAGTGACTTTTGACGAAATATAAGTTTTCCAAAAAACGCGTTTAAAGTTTTAATTTGCTTTTCATTAAAAATATATTTATTTAACTTCTTTTCAAATTTGTCACATTTGTAGGATATACCTTCTTTATTCAGAATCTTATCACATTTTTTCATTCTGAGAGCCCGTAATTTTTTCTAGCGTTTTTTGTTCCTGCCAAAGACTGTCTATTAGCCGTGACGATTCTATGGTTATTGAGGTTAAGATATTATTTCAATGTATATATTGGCCAGGAACTGTTCCCAGTTCATGAAATACTCTTTTAAGACCATAAAATCAATCATTAAACAACAATTGAGCTATCGATGTCCCAAAACGTGAATTTTGTAACTCCACAAATGTGCATTTTGGCAAAAATGTTCATAGTAGCTTGTCGAAACTCAAAATCTTATTCAAATTGACATGACTTGCATATAGAGTGTATAATTAATCGAAACAGATAAAAAGCAAATTAATTTATACTTCAGAGTGCGGTGTATTGGGTATAACGAGGGAAAACAGACAACTTCCGGTTTCGTTTTTAGCTACCGTGCTTTATAAAAAATTATATATCTCCGTTTCTATTCATCGTAAAAATACAATAAACCCAGATTTAGAAAGCTAAATAAATGGGCTTTAAAGTAAAACCATAAAAAAAGTTTGTGAATTTCGACCCAAAACCGCCTTTTAGACGTAGTCAGATACCTTAAAGTCTTTTTCCTCTACAGGAAACCTATTCCAATTTTGAATCTGCATGGATGTCTGGCCTCTGATGAAGTCATTCACCAGATTCTTACTTCTTGTCGTTATCTGCTATTATTTTTAAATCTTCCACATTTATAATTCCCTTTATTAATTATTTTTATTTATTCTGTACATTTTTGTTAATTAATTTTATTAATTAATAATTTATTACCCAACCGAGACACTTCGTAATGGTTTGAAATAAGGAATTAGCGCATCTAGGTTTTTATTTCATCAAAAACCTAGTCGAGAACTTACAGAAACTTTCTTTTCCTCGTTAGGTGTTGGCACATTAAAATCTGAATAATGATAGTAAAAATAACTTGGAGTGTTAAAATCCCACTATGTGGTCTAAGTGATTAACGTTTTCTTGTGGTTTCTCATGTTATTAAGGGATAGCAGCTCTAATTAGAGGTGTTAAAATAACTTATTATGAACATTTGACCTTCCACCGGTTGCGCATATGTGAGAAATGCATAAGAGAAGAATTTCTTTTTACATCTTTTTATCACAGAGCGCTACGAAAGTATGACCTTGTCTATTCTTCCAGATCCTTTCGACGAACTGTTAGTCATCGTCTGGAATTCGAGGCGTTAATAAGACTTCGTGAAACTGCTATTTGTATTTCAAGGATACGCGCGACCATTTAGACTTAAGTCAGTAAAATAACTATAAAACTGACTTCTTTCTTTTTATATCTAAATTCCAATAGCTTTTTTAATTCTGTATTGCCTTTAAAGCTTTATATTACAAATGTAGATATTTCAGCTGAACAATGGGCAATTTCATTTATTTCATTTTCACGTCATTCAGATAATTATTTATTCATTTTATATTGCTTTTGTGTCATATATGTACATTTTTTCCATTTCTTTTAAATAAAAGGTGCTTAAAATAATTGTCCTTATTAACCCTTACCCAATTACAACACAATTTTAATAATTACCCTTTTAAAAATCGATATTTTTCAATAGGAATAATCTAGGAAGTACGCGCGACCTTTCATGTTAGTATAGAGGGCGCTCCCGCTGGGAGGTTAAAAATTGATGAATTTGGTGGGAAGTATATTTCCCATAGCCTTAGAAAGGGTTAATAATTTCACATGGTTTGACTGAAGATTCTTGTTTATGAGAGACTGGTCTTCTTCCGAATGAAATTCTTATAAATTTGATTATTTTCTTTGTGGTAGTTTTAAAGTAGAGATAGTTTCCTAGTGAATAATAAGAGAGCTTTCTATCCTTTTCTTTCTTGGAAAACTTCGTATAAGGGTAGACATGTTCTTAAAAATTATTGCTTTGGTATAGTGTTGAAACTAATGCTCTTAAATTATATCAAAATAAATTATCTACAAATAATCAAAATTACTTTTTTTATTGATAAATCATCGTTGTTGTGTTCAGATTTTGTAGGTTTTAAGTTTATCATATGTTTCTTTGAACATTTAATCCAGGAAAAATGTATTTACGCCATTTTCTAGTACAATTTTTTTTTATTCTATGATGAGATTTTGATTATCGTATTATTATTTATTCCGATTATCAAAGAAATAAAGTTTGGATGTTATGCCGCAAATTTTGATTTTATAGATAATTAGTTGCTTTTTTGGAATACTAGTTATTCTTTCTGGAGACATTAAATAAAGTGTCAGAAAATCTAATTTTATTTTATTATTTTTTGATAACGGTAGAATAAAAGAGAGATCTAGAGATTGTTTAGAGGAAACAAATGAATTCGGCTATAAAAATCGAATCCTAATTGAGGTACACAATATGAGGGAATTAAGTTTAATTTTATCCTCTGGCTGTACTGTTAACCAGCATTGTTCAGAAATTCGTAGATCTCCATGCACGTTAGCAACGAACTGCTCTCTGCGATCTGGTTAGCAGCAAAACTTTCCTTCTTGGTCCTCCAAGTGAAAAACAAATCTTGTCCAGTTCACCTTAAAGTTCTTCAGAAACGTAATCTACTCCCATATACACAGTGATATTTCCGAATCGCTAATTTCGAAACTGTTAGAAACAGGCATATACTCCCATTGAAAACATCCCTTAAACAACGCAAAGAAATATACATAGGTGGCTCAGAAGATATGATAACAAATTGTTCTCTGAGAGAAAATGTTTATTCACGAAATCAAAGAAATAGACAAAGTTAGAAAGACACTGGTACATATTACTTTTCCACATAGTCACCAAGGATGTTAAAGCATCTGTGCCATTGGTAAACCAATCTATCGAAACCGACATAGAAAAAATCAGGGTCCATGTCGCGAAACCATTTAACGATAGCTTCCTGAACTTCGGCATCGGTTCTGAAATGACAACCTGCCAGATGCTTCTCCAACGGTACGCAGGGTTGAAAATCACTTGGTGCGAAATCCGAGCTGTAGGGAGGGTGCTCCAAAACATTCCATCGGAAACACTGTTACAAATCGCGAGTTACAAAGGCCTTTTGCAGTCAGTTGTTGTCGTGCAACAACAGGACCTTTTAGAGAGCAGTTCCGGTTGTTTCCTGCGAAATGCCTGATCCAGAGTGGCATAATAACTGGTATCATTTACGGTCGCTCCACGCGTATGGAAGTCAATCAGCAGCAAACCCTTGTGGTCCAAAAGACAGTGGCCATAACTTACTTCGCGGATGGCACTGTTTTGAACTTCTTATGGGGGAGGACGAAGGATGTCTCCGTGACATTGATACTTTCTCCGTCTCAGGTGTCATATGATGCACCCTCGTTTCGTCCCCTGTAACGATACGGTGCAGGAAAGAAACATCTTCGGCCCGATATCACATTAAATGCTGGAGAGACAATCCCATTCGTGTGGCTTATTACACTTCGCACATCAATCGACGACCATGTATCCGCCAACGCCGCCATCTTCTAACATAGATTTTGGAACGCTACGGCACAACTAGCTCTATCTACCGGTGGCGTTTAAATGCTGTGATAGTCTATTCTATTTAGACATGGAATTTATTTCGCACGGGGAAGCTCTTGTTACCTTACTTTTTGAACCACCTACGTATTTTATGTTATTTGAATCAATAATCATAGTTCTAAACAATCAGAAAATCTAAAGTTTTATAGAGGCATCCGATGCTATTAGTGATATTTAGTAAACAACTTTTTACACTCTAACATTTTTATACTCTTCTGCGACCAAACCTGACCGCGTTATAAAGCTTTAAATATCATTACGTTAGGCGATTGCAGACCATTTCAACGACCGCTTCGAGGAAAATCCAATAATCAACAGACGACTCAAAGAGCCGGCGGCCGTTACTTGCACCAAGATATGAGTGAACAACGTGTATAAGAACTGCAACCAGATTTCTACTTCAAATGTACCTCATATGATGAATGATGCCTAGGTGAATTTTATCCAACCGAAAAACATACATTTCTTGTTTATCTTGACTCACTGACTTGGTTAGTTACAAGCTACACCAAGTGGGATTTGAACCACCACCACAAATTCTGTACTGGCTCAACATCGCTATCGACTCAAATGAAATATTTCAAAAGCATAGTATCGTATTACTAGCATTAGTACTGTAAGTAATAAGCATTCTAAATAATTAATAAAATAGTTAAAGTTCCATGTATACACTTCATAAATCAATTTACGTCACAGTATTTACTCTTTTTCAAAGATCTTAATAAATGAAACCTTCAAAACTCCGTGTACACACTTAACAAATCAATTTACGTCACAGTATTTACTCTTTTTAAATGATCTTAATTAATAAAACCTTTAAATCTTCGTGTACACACTTCACAAATCAATTTATGTCACAGTATTTACTCTTTTTAAATGATCTTAATTAATGAAACGTTTAAAAATCCGTGTACACACTTCACAAATCAATTTATATCACAGTATTTACTCTTTTTAAATTATCTTAATTAATAAAACGTTTAAAAATCCGTGTATACGCTTCACAAATTAATTTATGCCACAGTATTTACTCTTTCTCAATGATCTTTATTAATAAATCCTATTAAATTCCATGCATACACTTCACAAATCAATTTATGTCGCAATAATATTTTTCCAATGTTCTATATATTGTTTTATGACACTATGTTTCCTGATGATTTATATTTTTATACAGTTACTCGTGTATTGCTATCGAATTTATATATAGCGATTATAACTATTTCGATGACATCCGAAAGACCAACTGCATATCCCAAAGATTCATATCCGAAAACAATAAAATAATACGAGCTTACGTTATTCGTAAATTTCAGGAATCGTCCAAGCAAGAAATAGAATCAACGAATTTCGCTTTTCATGCCTTTGAAGATAAAAAGTATAAGACGAGATCTCATCATATCCTGGACTTCATTATGTGGAAATGAAATTATCGGAAAGAAATAAAACTGAATAGAATTCAGTGGTGAGATAAATGGAAAAGATTCACCGGTGAAATCTGAATTGTCTGCCGAGAAGATTTTGACTTGGGTGACAATAGAAGAATGATAAGCTGAAGAATAATGTGAAATATATTAACGGTATTTTTCACTTTTGCATTCATCTTCTTAATTTATTTCAGGAATAATGGAAACGAAACCTTATTTTCGTGGAGATAAATGGGAAGAAAATTCTTTCTTTATATTTGCTTTTCGGAAGAGGAATTTATCATCTCTGTTTTCAATCATTTAACTTTCTACCACTGATTCATTAAAAGTCATACATTAAATTATAGTAATTTAAATTCTCGTGAGACGTAACCAATTATATAAACCGATATTTTTGTATAATATTTCATTCTGAGGAATCAAAAATGGTTGAACTATAATTACAATGCGGTTTTTTCTTCATTGGAACTTTTCTTTATATATTTTTAGTATTTAAAAGAAATAACCCATAGTTCTTTGAACAGTTGTCTTCTCTTCTAAAAAAATATAATGTCTGCTATTCATCGCAGTATTTAAAGGTTTCTCCAATCCATTCTTCTTCCATTTTCACGACAATATGAAAATTGTCGTGATAAATGTGCAAAAACACTTTAAGCAAATAACGGATAATCTTCTTAAATTTTTATAACCTGAAACTTTTGTAAGAATAGCTGTACAATTTTCACGAAAAGAGAAAAAGAGGATTTCATGGAACTAAATACGGAAAAAAAAAGACCCTTAGCCTGAAACTATAATCTTATCTCTCTCTCTTTCAATAAGAATTATATGCACAAATCTTTGCTTTCATCCGTATTAACAAAATTACAATTATTAAGTCTATGTATTATCTGTATTAAGAAAATCTCGATTAAATCTATTTTTTATCAGTTTTAACAAAATTACAATCAAATGCATGTAGGGATTGCAATCCGGCACCAATTTCAATCCGGTCGGATCCGGCCGGATTGGTCACATCAAAACTATTTTGCCTTTTCAATCCAAAATAAACTGTATAAAAGATCATAAAGTGAGTGTATTACAAAGTTTATAAAAAAGCGTTAATTTCTTATGAAATCAACTTTATTTACACTGTTATAATTTACCAACATTTACGTAGGAATCAACAATAAAAATTTAGTACAGTGTAACCGGTTAAATTGTAATTGATATATTAGTTTAGTAATAATTAGATAATGATGGGCAGTTAAGGTATCCGACTGTGTTCCGAGACATTTTTTTGAAAAATAACTTATATATATTTTTAATGTTATTTTTCAACTGCATATGTTTTAAAACTATGAAAATATTGTAAAATTAGGTTTTCAAAATAACATTTTTTTAAAGAAACTGAGAAATTTGAAGAAAAATGACTAAAATAATTGTCTTACGCTAACAGCCATAGACAAAATCATATTCTAAATATACATAAATCCTTGTAGTAGTACATTTTTATGACAATTATCTGTGTTATGCTCTAAAATATTTCTTGTTTGTTAAAATAGTTTTGAGATATAGCTGAACATAGTTACTAAACTGGTAATTTTTCATAAAAAATGCTCCTCGTTTATATTTAAACACTTAAAAATAATACTTGATTTTAAAATTGACCTCAGTTTTTAGAGGAACACATCAAGCATATTACAGGAAACAATCTCAGAAAATTTCATATCAATACTTGAATAACATTTTGAGAAATCATTGTTACGGTCGACAGTTTTCCTCAAAAACATAATTTCTCAGAAAACGCATTTAAAGTTTTCATGCAACATAAAATAATGCTTACAGTTCGGTAATAAAACAGCTGTAACTCCATTTGTAATTCACGTAGAGTAAAAAGTGAGACAGTTTTAGAAAGCTGGTTAAACAGGCTACAAAATTAAGTCATAAGAAGTGTTTTGATAATCTCATCAGAAACGAGGATTTTAAACCAGTCGGATACCTTAAGTTCAGTCTCACTTACTATATTTCACAAATGACATCAATGATAACTTGTAGTGTAACTTATATTATGTAAGTAACTTATATTAAATCTAACTAAATCAAGCTTATCAACTGAGATCACAATAATTAGGTAATTTAGGCAAGCTAAGCAGTCTCATTCTTATAATTAGGGCAGTCATCATGAATCTGTTTAATCAATGGCACAATTATTACAATAACGAGTTGAAAAGTTCTTCGTATTTTTTAATATACTTATTTTAAATTATTATTTTAAGTAAAACAATTTTAAAAAAACTCACTTCGGTTTTGAAAAAATTATCGTAGGAAATAAATAGTGTTAATTGTGTCATCTGCCAATCGACTTCTTACAGAGCTACAAATATAACCAGCGGCCTAGAAAGCCCTTTCTGCTTCTACACTTGTCGGTTTTATTGTCAACAAATACTTATGAATAGAAGACAAATGTTTTCCTCGAACTCCTTCACTTTCACATGCAGTCATTTCCTTTCTTAATGTTTTCTCATAATCTTTCTCTTTTTTTTGGTATTTATGCTCTAGATTTTCTTATCTTGCTGGATTTGCATCTGTAATTCTTTCTGTAATGTCAAATCATTTTTCAATGACGATGAATCTAAGTTATTTTCTACTATATTATCAACGTTTTCTTTAAAGTTATCATCTTTAACAACTCTTTCTAAGATATTTTTCATTTCTAGTCTTATAACTTTTTTTCGGCATAGTAAATGTATCATCAGTTCGTCTTGTATCATCATCATATTTTTTTTTATTCTGTAAGTATTTCAATATTCCTGTTTTCATTTTAAATTGGTTTCAAAAGTGACATATTTGTTTTAGAACTTTTAGACTAGTACCTGCAATGCAATACAAATAGGTACGTACTTGCAATTTAAAACGTTATTTCGGTCACTATGTAAGAAGAAAGTCGTATTATAAAGAAAAATCAGAAATATGGATCATTACTAATTCATTTCTAAGTCTAATTATCTACTTAAATCATTCTCGTACTCGTACATGCAAAATAAACATAATTCATCTATCAATTGAACAATAAGAATGTCTATATCTGAAGCGGGTGAGTCAGCGTCGAACGACTCGTACACACCACGCATTTAAGTACCTACTCTTGCAACAACGCGAGTATTTTTTCAAGAAATCGGGTTCATGTATTTTTTTTAATTTACCGGATCCGGTAGACGTCTAATGATGCCGGATCCGGTTTTCCGGATTGCAATCCCTAAATGCATGCTTAATCATTAGGAACGAAATTTCAATTAAATGCCTCGCCTTTACCAAAATGAATCAAATATTTTAATGGTACCAAACTTGTTATTGACTTGCCGAAGCATTGAAATCAGTATAACGGCTCTCATCTTGGAACAAGTAAAAAATAAAAATAAAAATCCTTACATATACATAGTTTTTTTTATTGCTTCTAGGAACATTTATGTCAACTTCAAAGAAAATCGAACAACGCATTTTGCCACGATTGCGTTGCAAACAAATTTGCCGACAGACAAAATGCTGCATGGTCGAGTTAAAACGAAGACCTGTCTTCACTCGGTCAATTATTTTATCTTTTACAGTTTTGATGTAACCATTTCAAGATTTCCTTTTTTCCTTTTCTAGTATTGTGCACGTGGACGTAAAAGAAAAACTATGCAAAGAAAAAGTAGTGTGATCATCAAAAAATTCGCCCTGGAGACTTTGACGAATCTCTCTTTTTAGCTCTCCCTTTCATCGGAATAGAAGAATTTTTGGAATTATGATAGCTTCCTCTCGGTCTTATGTGAACACGATAAATAAAAAATGAATGGAACAAACTAGATGGATGAAATAAGGTATACTGTTTTTACACCAAAGTTCAACATTTTTATCAAATTTTGAGTGAATTCTTTATAAGGGAATTCTCTTTACCTGTCTGTCTGCTTGTGGGCATGTGATCCCGATAACTCAAAAACAAAAGAGATAGATGCATGAAATGTGGCATAGGGTTGAATTACTTGAATTGCAAATATATTTCAAAATTTCAGCCAGATTCCTCAACCGGTTGACTTTCAGTCAATCTTCCTGCTCGTGCGAATGTCAGCATGACAAGTCAAAAATGCAACTGGTTAGATGGATGAATTTTGGTATATAACTTTTACACCAAACTTGCAGTTATGTATCTGACTCTGGATTAGATCCGTGAAATTGTATACTGCCTATTTGTCTGCCCGTTTATATGTGAGCACGATAATTCAAACCCACAGCAAGCAAGCCAAATGCAATTAGGTATGTGATCATGACACCAAAATTGTAGGTCCATTTCAAATTTTCGACTAGATCCGTGAAACTGTAGTCTCTCTGTTTTTCCTCCCGTTTATACTTGTATGTGAGCACGATAACGCAAATACACAACAAGCAAGGCAAATGAAATTAGGCATGTGATCATGACACCAAAATTGTAGGTCCATTTCAAATTTTGGACTAGGTCCGTGAAACTGGAGACTCTCTGTTTTTCCGCCCGTTTATATATGAACACGATAACTCAAACCCACAACAAGCAAGACAAATGAAATTAGACATGTGATCGTGACACCAAATTTTGGCTCATTCGATCAAAGGAAGAGCTCTAACATGCATACTCTGTTCTCTTCGCTGTACTACGAAACTAAGCACTAGACACATTGCACAGTGTTTCGGTTAGTGTGAATAATGGGTTATTATTAATAATAACCGATAAATCGTTCAATATGAATAATAACCGATAACCGGTCAATGTGATAAATCAAATATCACTTTTATCTGTAATTATTCATAATAACCGAATAATCACAATTCGAAATCAGGTTTGAATGCGAATCAGTGATCAAAACAGATGGCAATATTTCTTTGAAGTATAGCAAATCTGAAAGTCAAAGTAGTATGAATACTCGGAGAACTGTTGATCAGAAAAAAAAAGCTGAAATAAGGATTTATTTCTTTGTTTCCAGTTTCTTTTAGTATTAAACAGGACACAAAAACCTCAAAATAAAAAATAAATGAATTCCAGAAAAAAAATATTGTTTTATTAGCAACGTAATTCGTCGTATCACCACATCTGTGGAGATGGCGCGTCCACCACCAGTCTTTCTTTTACATATCGGCAATTACCGACAAAAGGAGAAAAATACGAATTAATTACGCTAGTTTCTTATCATTCATACAAGATATAAATGCGGCTTACAAGCTTCCTTTTGCCGCCGCCTCCAGCGCCTTCCTCAAAGCACTTTTTTGGAACTTGAGAATCGTTACTCTTTAAGCAAATTCTTTATCAGAGGAAATGTCACTTGGTGCGTGATCGGGAGAACAAGCAGGTTGTGGAAGTACCGAAATGTGATGGTTTGGCAGGTAATTTAACAGCAGGAGTGATCTCTGAGCTGGCGCGTTATGATGATGGAGCACGCGCGACTTGCATTCCCTATGACAGGAAGCTTTGAATGCCTGTAATCTCGATCTACGTTTTTACGCTATACGCATTTGGACTGGATGAAACCTGTCCTGACTAGTCGATCATTTGATTCTCTTCTCTTGTTTTGCGGAAAACGACATAATTCATTTACATTTGGAAAATATTTAAATAGTTCCGAAGCTTTTTGAAGGCGGAGTTTATTATTGTATTACTGAAAATGACGATTACAATAACCTTGCACTTTGAAAAAAGCATTTAATCAAACTTCGTGTTATTTCAAGGACTGTCAAACAAATCTTGCGATAACAAATAGTTCAGTTACGGTTATAATATTTGTATTATACATATCGATAAGTGTATTAATTGCAACTACTCAGATAGTATTAAAAAATAGCAAAAAAGGAGTACTCTTCATTCGTTAATTAGAAACGAATAAGTTCTCATGTCTAGAAATTCAATAACTTCCATTTAACTCTCCTCTTTTGAAAAACAAAACCAAAGTCACGGTCGTTCTTTTTCTAACGACCAAGCGACTATTCGCTATTTTTTTCTTAATATTTTATCCAGCATGCTGAGAAACAAACGATTTTTCAAACAATTAAACTCTCTTGGGGGAAAAAAAGAACACAATTATTCGCATATTTCTTCCTTTCAAAGTCAAATTGCCCGATTCTAATTACGAATCTTAACATCTCCGCATAAACATTGCACTAATCGCCTTCAATTGGAAACATAAATTTTTGGTTCGTAATGCGAGGCCATGCTTACTTAATCAAAATGAAAATTTTATTCGACTCACGACATTTAACCGTTTAGATAATTTTTATAGCTCCACAGTGCAGTTTCAATGACACTGTCAGTCACCGGTTCAAGATCTTGATCGATTTTAAAGCCTGTACTGTAAAGATAAGACTTTATGAAAGGAAAATAACGAATTCTTAAGTATAAACATTCTTGATCCAATTAAGGACAGTATTTTATTTATGGTAATTATTATTTTAATGATAACGATTCTACTTAGCTCCTCTGCCCTTTCTAAATGAGCGGATTTTAACCGTAATTGTTTATAAAGCTTTGGATTGCAGTTAATTGAGTTGATTTTACGTACACATTAATTTAGCTGGTATACATATAAGGTTTATTGTTTAAAATAAATGTTGTTTTTTCTAAACTTCTCGCGTTTTCTTTCAAACCATACTGTTATAAGGTAATAAAAAGACTAGATTTGAAAGGATATTTACGTTTGTTGGAAAAGTTAGTGACAATATTTATTGGATCCCGAGCAACGCCTGATTATCAGCTAGTTATGTATAATAATCGATTAATCACATTGACCGTAACATAAATGGTATGACAACAAAGCGCATAAATACTATGAAAACCGTTAGAAATTTACAAAACTTACTGCTATTAAAAATGAAAAACTTTGAAAAATTGAAATGTTTCGATTGAAATGGAATTCATTGTTTCTTTTAACATTTACTTCCTCCTGACTACATATTACATTTCTAAACGCCATTTCAGATCTTTCAAATGAAGTTAAATTATATGTAGTTCAAATATTGAAAATTAACTACAGTAATAATACAGGGTAACGAACAAAAATTTAAATAACAAAATCTCAGTTAATTAAAAAAAGAATTTTCTTTCCGAACAAAATGTGTATAATCCCAAGGCGAGTTTTTCTTCTAGCTCCTCCTTCAAAACCGGGACTTTTTGGGAGGAAGATACTTGAATTGGACTCTCCCAACCTGGGTGGTCATTTACCCCACAACCCCACCCCCTGCTATAACCTTCCCTTATGTGGTTGACAAGTATAGTGGGACCTCCCAACCGAACTTCACCTCCCCTCAAAAAATGTCAATCGCCTCAGACCGGCCTTCGTCGCTGTTAAGGGGAAATTTTTAGACCGTCTGGGGCCACCTCGCTCGGAGTGAGAGGGTTAAAAAGAGTATACTAAAAATATTTTTTTTATTCCAGTATAATCATTTATTAGCTGTCAGTTATAATACTATTGTTCTTTTGTCGGTGATATCTCTTTGTTATTCCATTTAATATTCTTTAATGTATATTTGTGGGCGAAACCTAAGGACGGAGAATGAATGGCTATGTTTAAAACACAGCGTGTAAGGTTTTATGTGAAGTGGAGCAAACGGGTAAAGACATAATGTCAGACGTGATACTATAACGAAGGATTGATTGCAAAAAGAAAAGTAGGCTGATTCAGGAAAAAGCATATATGGACTCCGAAAAATAACATAACAGAGTCTGAAGATTAGTCACGACAGACAATCTTGAGAGATAAGTCAGTAAGAAATATGCTTGCCGTACAGTGTTATACATCTTTCTATACTTTGTTGCATTCTTTGAATGATGTGATCAGAGTGGTTTAGAGTTGACTTTGACTACTCCTCTTTCATTGCATGAATGATTGATGGAAGATATTTGCGAGCTTGTTTGATGGAAGATATTTGCGAGCAGCAAGATGTCTTCCCAAATCACATCTTATAATTTCTGTGGGATTTAGATTGGATGAATGATGCTGGTCAAATGTGGTTAGATGAGTACCCTTGGCATCCAAATAATCCTGCACATCTTAATGTGGTTAAGTTGTGGCCGCGTTATCATGGATATAAAATTATTGCCAACAGTGGCACAGAAAATTGAACATAAGGCAGCTCAACATCAGATATGAATCGTGCTACCGGTCTTGCTCCCTGTTTCAAGTACATGACGTGCGGTCGTTGCGCACATACCATGATGTTACAAATACAGTGTCAACTCCTTTCTTGTATATTTTCTAGATAATAACTACCACATTCACACTACATGAGTTGCCGTCTACTATTAAAAGAAAGAATGAACAGTCAATTATTTGTGAGGAGGACATTGCGCCAGTCGCCCTCTATCCAATGGTAATGCAGGCGATGTCATAGCAATTGATTTGCTATTTCACCAGTTCTGATACGCCGATTCATTTTTGCTGTTAGAATAACACACTGATAGTCATGGGCAGTAGCACAATGGTGGAGGACTCTTAGATTGAGCGTGCTACACTGTACACAAGTATAAACCTCTATCCAAAGACTAGTGACAACACTGAGGGGGATGTGTATTCTTCGGCAATATATATTTCAATTCGCCATTCCTCGAGCTTACCAATTGACCGTCTGGAGCGTCTAAATAATGCTGTTTTATATGAGTTCTTCTACTCTAGAAGATTTTTTTCTCTCTGGATTTTAAAAGTGTTTTACTATCATCCGGTGCTATATAATCTAGAGGGTCTCTAATAATTCGGTAGATTATTTTCATCCATCAGTTTCACAGCGTCACGCGTGATGGCTAGATTTTATGATAGATTGAATACGACTTTAGATATTATTGAATAATTAACTCACAAGGAATCCAAAGTGAGGGCATTTGTATTAATTTCGTCTGAGAAGAAGAGGAGGAAAAGAGACTTTCTGTTATTTCGACAAAACTCCGATTGAAGGAGATATCTGCCCACATGTAACGTAAAGTTTAATAAACTGCGAGGAAAACATGCTTTCATGAGCTTCAAAATTTAAATTCTTTGGAAGATCAGAATTTTGAGTATCTATTGTTTTATAATCAGAACGCATTAAAAAAATTTCATTTTAATGTTTATAAGTAAAGTGACTGGAAAATATTGGTCAGATTTTATAATCGGGGGATTTTCGTGCAACTTTCTCAGAAGGAGGAAATTTTCAAATTATAAATAAACAATTATTCTAAATGGATTTTATAAAATTTGAACTGGGACAACAGACCGGTAGTTCGTTCATTTTTTAAGAATAATTTTCCTGGTTTAGGATGTTTTTCCATGGGTCCCATAAATAGACTTCCTACGCAGAAATTGCGCTTAAATTTGAAATTTATTTTTATCGGAATCTGTACTTATTAAAAGTGCAATTTAATACAAATAGGACTCAAAAATGTTTTATGCTATCGTCTCTATTTCCTTGATAAGACTGTTATGAAATTATAGTTATAGCTATAGTTCTTTTGAGTTGTAGTCGATTAGTGTGCCTCTAGAGGGAGCCTTGAGCAAGACAAACGGATGGATTCGGCATTTCATCTCTGATATTTTTCATCGCTTAAGTATCAGTGAACTTTGCATTCGATTGCATTAAGTATCTTATTTATGATTATTTGACAATCTAGCTATTCTCTACCTTATTCATTGACACGGGAAAGAAAATTTTCGAATGTGCTCGGAAGGGTAAAGCACATTAAAAGAAGAAAAGAAATATAACTGAAAGTTACTCATAATTATTAATTATATATAATTTGTAAAAATAGTTCACCAAATTCCTATAATTCATATTTTTGTACATTACATAAGTTAGTTGATTAAAGATGTTATTATATCCCATAAATCTTTTCAGTTTACTTTTTTAACCTAAATTCTTCATTATTCAAGTACATTAAAATTTATGCATATGAACGAAGAATTCTTTCATAATAAATATTATTACGAATAAATAATTCTTCCATGACACGAATTTTACAATAAAAATTATTCCTTTCGTTTTCTATTTTTTCTTTATGTATATATTTTAGGGAAAAATATATTATGCAACATTCAATTTCTTTTGAAAAATTAAGTTTCATAACATCAGTTTTGAAATCTATATAATTTTAGTGAGAATTATTTTAAGGAAAGTCATTACTTAGCCCTTCGAGCGCCACAAGCGTCTTTTTCCGTTTTTCACGTTCAGTTCGAAAACAGACAGCTCATATTTATATTTCCTTAAACAATCATGGATAAAGTATTCTTAAGATTTCAGAGATAAAATAAAATACAAGATAGATCGATTTGTTTAATTTAAAAACCGGGTTTCTAACGTGATCGCTAAAAGTTCAAAATAATTTGGCGCCCAGGGGGTTAATGATCCAAAAAAATTGACTTAAGAAACTAGACGACCAGGATTTGCCGGAGCAAACTGGGTATTAAATACTTCCTCGCGGCTTAGAAAAGGCCTCGGATTAGTCCAGGCTTTTAATAAAATACCCCTGAGTATCCTTATTTTTATTCATACGCAAATATGCCTCATTAAAACTATAAACATAAATTAGCTCGGATTATTTTTTAAAATATGAACTTATGAGAAATTATCTTTCCGAACTTTCGATATGCACTGAATATGATCTCATAGTTTATAAGAAAAATAAAAGTTCACTATCATAATTTCTTATCAAGATTATTTATTTCATTAATAAATTTTTAACAACAGAAAACCTCTTAAAATATTTTCATGGTTGAAAAAGTACGCAATGGCTATAAACATTGTGAAAGAATGATACTGAAGGAAAAGTTCTAAAATAAAGAGTATAACACATTATTTTTGTCTTGTTTATATATTTATTTTTTACTCTTTTTTTCTCCTCTTTGCTCCTTTGGTCTTTACATCCCTTGTTTCTTTTTGGAATTTTTTAAAAATAATTTTCTTAATGAAATAAAAATATTGTGAATTTTTTCTCACTTCCCCAATACCCAGAATAGCCTGGATCTCAGAAATTTTGCTACTTTAAATTTAAATCCATTGTTTATGATTGAATTTAAACAATTTAAATGTGACCGTTCATCTACAAAGGAAGTCCGTACTGAATATCAGCAGACAAATAGTCTTTTTATGCAGGTTCTTCATCCCAAACCTCCGTGTACAGTTTTATATCAACAATACTCATCAAGTAATAAAAAACCTTGGAGCACGAGGATCTGTAATCACCATTCCGGTTGACTAGAAAAGCGGTAGGAAGGACGTGGTATGCGGGATTTCGTATTGATTTGCAATTTTTTCGATGGCACGGAGATATGCACGTGCCCCTAATCCCATTGTGGACTGTTTCGCAGAGTTCTCCGAGTCAGCCATGGAATTCACTAATGGAACCCTTGTAATCTTTTTCGAGTTATTCAGAATGACCAGTCCCGAATGGCCAGTTTATCAGCATAGGATGTTGTATCTATTTTAATAGGAATTGTATGAGGTAAGGTCTGGTAGCATTAATATTAGGATTTATATAATTTGTTATTTGATTTGTTCCCGCAGTGGACATTTGAGTTAATTTTAGGAACGAAAACGAATCACTTTTAAAAATAAACAACATTTTTAAAAAATGTTGTTGAAGACGGAGTGTGTCCAGTTACTTCTCCACATTTCTTTAAAAACATATTCGCAATGTCACTTATTTTTATGAGGTGCCGTTTTATTTATCGATTTTTTGAAAAGTTTACTTTTTCTATGATTGAAAGGAATATAGTCAAATATTTTTATGAGGTGCCGTTTTATTTATCGATTTTTTGAAAAGTTTACTTTTTCTATGATTGAAAGGAATATAGTCAAATATTTTTATGA
>BGPR01000085.1:1469513-1550459 GCA_013235015.1 Araneus ventricosus | reverse complement strand
GATAGGGTTGAGGTAAGTCATTTAAATACATACAAAAATTGAGCAAAGTGACATAATATTTCATTTTCAACCTGTCAAACTAAAAATATTGTCGGCTAACCAAACCCTCAAAATGGTAACTACTCCAAATTCACATTTTGCAAGTAGCCGCCGAAATACAAATAACAAATGGGCCTTTTGACATAAAATTTCATTCCCCACCTGCCAAGTTGAAAATATGCTGGATTTAAATTTTTCTTATGAACCGTCCCTTCTACTAATTAGGTTAGTTAGTTTAGTTATATAGGCGTCCGTTTTGAAGCAACGAGAGGGCTATTTTGGGACGGACCTCATAATTTTGAACCACAGTCAGATGACGAGGACGACACCTGAGCTGGCACCCCCTCTCCAATCTTCTGCAAACAAACCAGCGCGGGGGCGGCGTTTTTCCCCGAAGTATGATTTAGCGTGCAACAGACCCAATACACAGCGGATCTTCAGTGGAATCAGGTTTCAGACTTGGAATCCTCCGGCTCCGTGCCGGAACTTTACCACTAAGCCACCGAGGCCACTAGTAACTAGGAATTACTCCTAAGACAGGCATCCATCTCCTTGTTCAATTAAAAATATTGAAATGGTAAAAGAGTCGTAATTCACCCAACTGAAAAAAAAAGCTAACCAATGGACTATTTATTAAAACGTTCTTCTGTCCGGAGTTCCTGCAAAGGAAAATACATCAAAATTGGACTGAGAACGTATGAATTACGTATATGAAATGTAATATACTGTATAATCGAATGGCAGAAAATAATTATACTTTTAACTTGTGCATTATTTCATTAGAAATCATCAATCAAAATATATTAATTATATCTCTGACTGAGGATTTTTTTAAAATGACTATTTGGACACAATGTTTGCAAACGCGTTCAAATACAGTTGAATTAGGTCGAAATAACCGTCGTTATTTAGGTACAAAGCTTTTCATATAATATGATCCAAGCAAAAATAGTACTAAGTAAACACTTTAGCCTGTGAAAATCGGAGGATGCAGCGGAAAAGAGACTTATTTACAACCCGCGGAGACCGCGGAATGCGCAATTAAGGGGTTAACACCATGTTTTTTGCATAACGTTTTTCCGTTTTCTATTTCCCACAAGCTTTTGATTAGAAAAATATTGGGAAACACATATTACTCTGCTGGCCTTTAGCAAAACGCAGCCATAATTTATAATTTAGATCAAATGTATGAAAATGATGGTTAATATCAGTGAAGAAATATATGAATAGTTGATACTTGAGACTTTTGTAACTCGATTTAATAAAAAAATTAAATATCAATAATAATAAATATTAATAAATTATGTAATAATTTAATAATGTATTATATTTTTATATTAAACTATGCGAAACTTCTAACTTCATTAATACGCAGTCAAAATATTCGTTTTCAGAATAAAATATAAATAATTCGTTAGCCAAACTTTTTTTGCTTACAGATATACAAGAAATAGAGAAGAGAAAAAACTGGAATACCTACCTGATAGCAAATTTCTAATATAAGTCCCTATTTGGTGTCGCAACAGATATTTTAAGGAATCCTGTTCTAGTATGTGAATATTGTGTGGCTGATTATTTTGTTATATCGGACACTGATAAATCCTTAGCAATTCGAGAAAAGACTGAATTTTTGGAAATAATCGAATACCACTTTCATTGTCTTTTAGCAAAATTAACTAAAACTATTTGTAAACTATAAGGATAGGTAGTTTGTGTGTAATGATGCTACTAGGAAGGCTTGCACAGATAAGATCGATTAGCTTATTTTTCTTGCCATCCTTTTATAATAGTCTTTTGGAATTTAATTTATTACTTCTACTGGAAAAAATCAATATAGAATATGTAGAAGATAATCAATATATTCCAAAACACTTATTCGTGAATAAAGGATTTCCCAATCCCATTTTCACAAGCCACCAAATATTCAAATTTCCTATTCCAAATCCTTTGGCGACAAATCACTGAACCCTTGGCGACCGAGAATCCCGCCATCCATTTTCTACCAACCCTTCGGAATAATCTTCCCGGAGCGAGAGAAGCTGAAGATCAGTGGAAAAGCATCTCGGATGCTGAGAGGGTGTGATAGAAGTTCCCATTTGACGGAAGAGATGGATATGCACAGAGGGCGACTTGCGGGTGCAGAGACATGTGCTTCGCCTCAAAACATGCTTTCTTGCCGAGTGGATGGATTACTATAACTCATCTGTTACCAAGATGAACTTGAAGCTTTGGCTGCTCGTTTGTGGGGTAAGTTTGAATCTTTGCAAACATTGTAATCGAGACAGGATCGGTCAATAAGTTTGATATTAGGATTCTTTGGAGAGGTTGAACTGTTCATAAGGCATTTGCATACTAGATAAGGCATATTGAAGGATGGTTGGTTGTCTCTGAATTTGTATTAAAAATACATGCAGTCAATATATATTATCAAAGACAATAGATGTTTTTAATACAGATTATCAAAGACAAAAGATACAGTCAAAAATGATTTTAGTCTTATACGTGGCATTTAAAGATAAAAAAAATTTTGGTTTAGAGTTATACCCACGGTGAGTAATTCTGAAATTGCGTCTACTTGGGATAGCAATGTCACAAATATGTTTACTATATTAGCTGTTAAATCACCCAACGTGTCATAGTTCTTTGGAATGGGTGATCCAGACTTGCTTATTTGTGGCTTTAACTCAAAACGTGCTTTTGTGCAGATATTTTAACGCAGAATATCAAGGGTTACTGCTAAAAGTGTTTTAATCAAAAGAAAAAGAGATAAGATGTCCTTGTTGTTTTAAAACGCCATCTCTTTAGCAAGCGAAAATCACGAATATCAATACATCGCTCATATATTTGCTTGCAGAATTTTTTTTGTTAGAGAGATGCTATTTTAAAAAAAAACATGAACACATTAACTCTCTTCTTTTAACTCAGTCAATTTTAGTAGTATACCGACGATATGTTATACAGTAGAGTCCCGCTAATTCGTACCCTGCTTGTCAGAACATCCGGTTAATTCGGAAGAAAAAAATTGGAAAAGTTGTATCTAGTTATAAAAAGACATCGATTTTTATAGTTTTACCCATCTAAAACTTGTATTGCATGCATTTTAGGGCAAATTCCGTTTCATCCGAACTTTCGGTAATCCTGACAAAGTCCGGTCCCATCTAGTCCAGACTCTACTGTATAGGCAAATAGGCTGGTTGAAAGTTTAGAGGAAACAAATCAGGAAAATTTCAACAATTTATTTAGGTGATCGTCTCAAATGTTTTTGTGCTGATAAGATTAGACACCAAAAATAGGGGTTAAATTTATTTTCACAATAATAATTTCTTAAGAAACATGGCACTAACAACTATCGTAGTATTCTCTAAAGTATTAACTAGGAGATAAATTCAGAAATAGCAAAATGTTGGAGTATATAAATGTAGCGTGCTGGTGAATTTGCGTTAAATGAGTTTTATCTTTGTTTGTTGGCATTTGCTTTCTTACAACACCTAAAATACGTTTGGCAAAGTTTAAAAAGTAAGAAAACTGTTAATTTTGTTCGATTTAAAAAGAAGCGAGATTTGTCATTAAATTCACTCTTAAACGACGTGAGTGAAAACCCTCAAGTGTTGGAAAATTTTTACCATTGACTTCTGTGTTCTGATTCGCGTTTAGCGAAGGTTCCCAACGGCATTGTGGCAATAGCGAGACGGCACATATCCTGTTCGTTTCAAGTTTCTGCCAATGTTGGATCGGTATGCGCTAAATATAGTTAAATGTCTTCAAGTGTTTACAGTGATGAAATTTGCAGAGTAGGCTAACAACTAAGATCTCGTCATTTTCATCAGAGAAAGTTAAGAATAGTTTAAAATATCCTTAACCCTTTCACATGCAATAACTCGTTCTATGAATTACAGAGCTATTTCCATTCAAATTGTAATTCAGTGAAAGTGACAATTAAGTTAAAAAAATCACTTGGCCACACTTAAATATCCATTGAATTCTTTTAAGAATCGAAATAACAATAAATGTTCCGTGAAAAAGCACAATCAAGAGATGACCACTTAAAGCTTAAGGAGTTTCATTGTGTTTCAAAGCAAGAAATTATGGAGGAGAGTTGGTTAAAGGAGGTAAGAGTAATAACAAGCACAAAACAACAAAGCAACAATCTTCTGATGCAATAAGGGAAATGCTGAAAGCGTGGAAAACTGTTGCATCGTACATTGAGAAGCATAACTCAAATAAGGCAGTGGCTATACGCGCTTCAAATTAATCTTATGATAATGTTTGTCGCATTTTCTTCAAATTTTGAAGCGTCGGCAAAAAAAAGTCTCAAGACAGCTTCTTACTAAAAAAGAATTCGGTATCATAATTCACATAAAAACTCAACGACTCTATTAAAACATTTAAAATAATTAGTAAAATTTCGAAATGAAGCATTGAGCTCAATCCTGCTAATTATAGTATGTATCATAAATAATAAACTTTTTATTTCGATTTTTTTTCTACTGTTTTCTGCAAATCGTATCCGCATTCCATGTTTTTAATTCTACTAAAAAAGAAAAGATGAAGATGATTCACGCTCCTTAACAGTCTTATCTATAATTTTCTTTGAATAGGCGTTATAGATGAAATGATTTGAGTATTTCTTTTCATGGAACTCATTATCGCATTTTATATTAATTTATATGAGAAAAATTGTTTCGCTTAACGAGTATTTCGCATTGCGATTAAGCTTCTGGGCCGAATTATGGTCGTTAAGCGAGGTTTCTCTGTATTTTCATTTTCTTCCCAATCCAACAGCGAAATCGCATTTCTGTTCATATGTATTACGAGATTTCTGTTGTCTGTCACAGCCCTGGTCGGCAGAGTGACGGTTAATGGAAGATTTACTGTACTGAAAAAACAGCAAATAAAATTATTTCCATATAGGAAAATATTCACTGGACGACCATTTATTGGCAGTTATAAAAAAATGTAAGTCTCACATAATATACATCGAGAATTACTCACTTTCAACTTGAAACAATTCTGCCCCAAATAGTAGAAAAGATATCCAAGAAATGATGCCAAATTCTAGAAAAACACAAATTTAGCCATCCCTATTAGCACAAGATATTTTACGATACATCCGCGATGTCACTAAGATATTCTGAATGCCTTACAATATCGTAAAGATATCGTATGAATATTGTACAACATGTTGTTCTAATAGGGATGTTACTTCTTTTATTTCACACTGCACTTCGTGAAATAAATCTAAAATCTTATGCAGCCCCAATAAATTTAGACATTTTATTTATTTAGTGAGTCCATGTATGATATTTTTTATTTAGGCTTATTCATTTGCTTAGCACTTGAGTAAATTCTGAAAAATACCACGTGTCTGATTTTTGGACAGTTGATCTCCCGACTTAAGCTGACTTCGATCGTTTCATCTTTTTAAAAGTTTTCAATTCGACAGATACCCGCACAAAATCTTATTTTCAGACTTCTGATAAAATGAAGAAGAAAAAAAAAACATTCTTCCGATCGTGAGCAACTTCCAAATAAAGTATGATAAGAGAAGGCAGCATCTGTTATGAATAAGCGGAAGAGTTTTTGATAAATCAAACTGAATCGTACATTATTTCTTCGAACACCGTTTTTCTTTCCTTTTTCATTAAAAAGAACACGGTCAGATATGTTATGCTAAATTTATTTAGTTGAAAGGAAAAGCGTTCGAATTTTTCTTTCCCGCCAAGAAATCCATTAGTTTGGTTCGCTTTTCCTTCGACACATTTCTTTCAATCGAATTCTGTTTCCTCCGTTCGAATTTTTTTCATTAATATTTGCGTGTATCTGAAAGCGTAAAATGCTTTTTGAACCATGTATTCGATTTTAATGTATCATATGTAGAATACAGACAGTGTTTGCTTCGGGTCTTTTCAAAGTTAGGTTGACTTTGAAGCATCAATGGATAAATTTACATTTCAAAACACTTGAGAACAGGTAACAGTTCAAAATAAATGGAATTAAATTATAAAACTGCAATTTGAGCGCCAAATAATAATTTTTACTGTTGTGTTGTATTTTTTTTTTAAAAAAAAAGCTTCGCCAAAAACCAATAAAACAATAAAAATAGGAAATGGAAGCTTAAATCTATATTTTTAGACAATTTATTGCTTGAGAATTTAAAAAAAAAATAGTTGTTCAAACTAATTGTTTGTATTTTTAAAGCTCTTTAAATCACCACTTCCGGTATCCGAATTGTCACTTACGGTTTATTATTTATGCTATAACTTTACTTGTAATTATAGTACAAACAAAAATAAATCATTTTTAGATACCTAAATGTATGGCTTATAAAATGAACAAATAAAACAAATTTCGAAAATTTTCAGCAAAACGAGGAATTTAGGTTAGTCACATACCTTAATAATTTGTTTCTGAAAATGAGATTTTCAATACGGTATTCAGTTAACAATGAATTTGATAAAAATAATAAGAAAATCGAATTCATTGATTATCAGTGTCTCTGGACTTCGGAGTCTCTTAGGCCCGCTTCAAAAATATATAAAATATTAAATAAAGGAAATAGAGAAAAAGAGAGTTACATAAACTATTTAAACTTAATTAAAAAAGAGGGATCCAATAGCATATAAACTGCTGAAAGAAGAGACAATGTTTTTCAATAATGAACAACAATTTTCAAGATTAAGAAATATAAGTAATTTGATTAGACTAGAGTTGAATTTCTGAGTGATCTGCTCTCGCCTTTCGAGTGTACTTTGTTTAAAATCTTGCTGTCAGTAGGGACGATAAATATGCGTTAAAGAATCGAACCCTGTCGATTGAAATCAGTAAAATTCCTCTATAAAAATTAAGTTTTAACACCGATGTTAAGGGCTTAGGTTAGCTTCAGCGAAGAAACTCGAATCAACTTTTTACGCTGGTTGACAAATGCCGAGGACCATTTTTAAGATTTCGAAAAATTGGTCTTCATAGGAATACAATGATTCGCAATCAGTTGCTGAGAATCGTGGGACATAATATTATCGGAACTCACATTTTACAGTGAAGATTCGGTCACGAGTGCAATTAGGATCGGGGGGGGGGGCACCAGAAATGGATGAAGGCGAAAATGGAGTTTGACCCATCCTGTTTCACAGAAAGCAGATAACGAGATGTAACTTTCATCATTGGTTATGTTTGATGTGCATAATATTTACAAGCATTTTCGTAAACACAGCACAAATATTCGGGAAGATATAAAGATTTTCTTAAAAAAATCCCTAATTTCTCCACATGTTGTTTGCTTATAACGTGTAGAGTTTTCTACCAGATTTCATGAAACTTACAGAATACTTAACAATATAATAATGAAGCTTTGTGTTAAAATTTGAAGTAAATAATTTGAATATTACAGGAAATGAGAGTATTTTTACTAAATAATGTTTTTCTACTCATGTAGCAAAATTCATAACTTTTTCTTTCATAACTTCAAAGTCAGATATATAATATATATATAAGAAACTTATATAAAAATTCCAATTCAATACCATTAGTATTCAGAAAGATATCGGCACAACTTGGTGAATTTCGGTACACTCTAAGAGAAGCTGAATGATGAGAATTCTTGCACAAACTGATATTTTTTAAACTTGAATCTTCGAATAGTGATATTAAATTTCATGAAAGTTGGATATCCTGAATATTCATGCATACTTGCAAGTTAAGTACATAATTTAAATTACAGTTCGACGATAACTATGGCGATAACAAACACAAAATATCCTGAACAAACTATGAATATTCGCAATTCATTCCAATTAGTAAAATATCAAAACTTCTCTCTTACCTCTCAGAAGAGGACTCGAAGGCAACTGTCAGTCATTTTCCATACTTTTATTGGCGACGTCCATGTAGCGACATTAAATGCGGCGCAAAAACGAAATAGACAGAACAAAATAACATATAGGAAAGCGAGCGTTTGACAGAGAGTGAAAATCTATATATTTAAAATAATTTGGTTAAAATTTCTTCACCGACTCCGGAAGCCTTAACCACCGAACCGATTTTGACAATTTTGATTTCATATGAAAGCTTATGACGTCTACATATGTCATAAAGGGTCGCCGGGCCCCCCCCCCCCATCACCTCCATTTTCGAACGAAATCAGAAACCTCTTATCCAATGTACGTTCTCTATGGACAATTGGAAAAGAGGACAATTTGCCAGTAACAACCACCCGACGGATTTCGACATTTTTTTAACTGAAAGGTTATGACGTCTAGATATGTCATCATGGGTAGCCTGCCCCCACAGTTACAGTTTTCAAACAGTAAAACTAACCTTTTCAACATGTAAAATAAGGATAATACTTTCCCCATTTTCTTGTCATTAAGAGATACGATATTGTCGCTTAACAGGTAAAACCACGTGTCTCATTTTTTTGTAAATTCAAAGAGGAATTTAAAAAAAGAATGTTTCCCACCCAGTAGCGAATATTTCTGAATTTTTCATCTAGTTTCATTATTCTGAATTGTAAAAATCGAATATGAACATGAGACTACATGCTATTGTCAGATGTGAAAAAAGGTCAGAAATATTCGTTATTGGTTGCGAAAAATTCATTTAAATCATCCTCTTTGAAATTTAAAAAAATTGAGGTAGGCGTTCTTGCTTGTGTTAAGCTACGATAATACCAACTGACCACTCATGTCTATAACTTATTCTCGCCTTCGTAATTAGCAAACGCTCCAGTCATCATACATGATGGAGAGACAAAAGAACAGTGTGAGTAATTAGAGTATGCTAATTCCACTGGGTAGGGACGCTCTATTTATTTAGTGTCGCAGTAACTGTACAAGACCGTTCGCAGATAGAAAAAAAATTATTTGTATTGAATCTACAATAGCACACACAATTTCAAATTCCATATCATCTGATTTCTTCCGAAAGTAACGAGACATATTTTATCATTTTCTAATAATACTTTCAAACGAACTTTAGGGTTTTAGGTACTTACTCAACCTCTACATGGATTGATTAAATTAATTCCGGACTGAAACCTCGTATAATCCGAAGCATAACCTCGCGAAATAAGTCATTAACGGTATTATTTAAACTAAGCAAAGTAAGCGTAATTACCAACCTTCTCTTTTCAAAATTGCTTGGCACATAATCCCCTTCTATTATTCGAGAAATTCATCGATTAGTAGTCTGCTTTCAGACATTCTGAAATGGATTTCAAGGCACATATTGCATTATTTCTGCAAACTATTTGAGTCATATCCCTCTAAATAATAAGTTCCTTCTAAGATTGTCTCAAAATTTATCCTCTATCAGGAATAACCTATATCAAAATCGATAGAAGAAGATATAAAGGATTGTTAATTTATTTAATTCAGTTGAAAAGATACTTCGAAAGCCGCTAGTCAGTTGTAGATGCAAACATTTGTCGAAAAGTTACTAAATTGAGCTTGAAGTGCGATGCATTTGGTGCCATTGCTCAGTGTTACCGTTTTGGCTTGGAAATCTCAGCAGAGTAAAATGAGATGGCGCAGTTATTTATTGTATAATTTCGTCGTAGTTTCTAAACTAGGAGTGATTGCTGTGGAGGGTGGTAGGTTAGGGATTCAAGAATAGGAAATCACGAGCTTGAAACGCATTTCTTCGAAAATATTCGTCAAAGTAGTTTTAAGGGATGTGGAATATAACGCTGTGGATCAAGCATTTTTACGGGATTTTGCTTCTTTATTTTTTCGGTAATTTAGATAAGGAAATGCCGCCTCAAAAATTGCCTTCTATATCTGATTTCGATGAATCATTACAGGGTCTGTCTTCATTAATTCTTGTGTTGCGTCAAAAATGTATTTCAATCTAACGAATCAAACCTGAAAAGAATAGAAAGAATAGTAGTCATATAAACCTTGAATAGCTTCATCTCTGATTGGTTATAATGCAAAGAAACCTGTAATTCATTCACCAAATCGTGAGAACTTCTGTTTAAAAATGCCTTTTGATTGAGTTTTTGCGTGGTGATCATAATATCGGTTCAAATTTCGATTCTAAAATATAATTGTGTTTTGAGGAAACTCAAATTTTCTTTTCAGATGTGATATAGAATTTACAAAGATAAAACTCCAAGTCAAATATTGTCCGCATGGTTCAAAATAGTATTATTTCTCCCAGAAAAAATCTTTTGTCTCCAAAACCCAATAGTATTACAACAAAACTGTCAATAACTTTATTAGTCATCTCCTGATAATTATGATTAGTGAAACCAGTTTCGTTTCGAAGTAAGCAAATCCAAATAAAGATCTCTGGAATAGATGCATTATTTACTCCCGCACATATTAATAACTAGCCGCCTTCGGCGACCAGGTTGATCGCCGGAAATAAAATTTCAACTGAATCTCTTATGCATAATTTTATATTCATGGTTCCTTTAGCAAAGTAGATTTAAGTATCAAATTGCTATAGACATTTAAACCGAGTTCTTTTCGTGATTTCAATATTAAATTGGCGCTGCACATTTTATTACAGCTGCATGCTAATTGGCTTAAAACACGCTCATAAAAAGAATTAAAACATAGTAACGATAATCTTTCAGTTTACTGGATTATTCATTATATATTCATTATCTTGAGGTCTTCCTTTACAGATTTCTCAGAAATATTGATCAAATAAAAGAAGAAAGTAAATTCCAGTTAGATATTTTCGTAGATTTCAACAATATAAGAGAAATATGCAATTAAATATTTGTTTAAACGATGAAAACGATTTGCGTTGCAACAGTGAAAAGTATTGTTGTAAATTATGCCAAAAATTATTTAATTTTTTTTTTTAAATTAGAGAAAAAACTCGCTCGAAAACTTAATTGATATCATTAAGAACATAATTTTTTTAAATTTTGAGATGGTGTAAAAATAAATTTCGTGCTGTAATATTTTCGAAAGTAATTAATTAATTTATTTTTTGAAAGTAATCAATTAAAGTTTTTAATTAATTAAAATTCTAATTAAAATTTCACAAAACCGCCTCCGGGGTGCACATTCCCACCCTCCAAAGTATGTTTCTGCCAAATTTCGTTGCTCTAAGTCTAGAGGTCTGTCCTGTAGAGCGCGAACACACAGACACACACACATTCTCCTTTATTATTAGTAGAGATTAGAGGAATTCATACATGAATTGTTATTAGTAACTTTACGCCAATCATTACTGTGATTAGCAAACATTTGTACGTTACAAAATAACAAATTCTCTGGCTCAGTCTTATGTGAAAATCATCCCAAGTAAAAAAATGACTGCTTAAATTTGGAACTCAGACTCAAATGTCAGAAAACAAACAGAGTATAACACATGTCGAAAATAAATAATATACTTATAAATATCATCAAAAATTCTGGAAGTTAATCATGTCGATGTGTAAAGGAACAGGTTAATTGCTCATATCTCCACTCTATAGATAGTGCTGTCATCCTCTGATACACGTTTAAAATTACAAAATTTGTCGTCCCTACATAACGTCTGGCCTCAAATCACGTCATTAATGCAAAAATTCAAACACACAGATCTCCGGGGGAAAAGTTTTAAAATAACTCCTTCAGAAAAGTTAATTTGACCTCTATTACCCTTCCCTCCAGAGAGAGTTGAAACCTGCACTTTAGATTACAAATGTTTAACTCTTTAATTCCGAGGCGACTTTGTTCTTCTAGCCTTTTAAAACCGAACTTTTTGGGAGGATGCGACATGAATTGGACTCTCCCAACATGGGTGTGGTCATTTACCCTACCACCCCACCCCCTGCTGCAACCTTCCCTTAAGGCGCACGGAAACGGACTGTGGTTGGCAAGTATAATTGGACCTCCTACCGCGCTTATCTCCGAAGCGATCTCAGAACCTCCCCTCCCCTCAGATGAACCCAACCGCCTCAAACCGGCCTTCGTCGCTGTTAAAAGGAAATTTTTAGACCGCCAGGGAATACCTCACTCGGTATGAGAGGGTTAAAATTCAAAACTTGAAAAAAAGTAAAAGGAATGGATTCTGGAGGAAAACGTCACATAGCTTTGTTCTTGTCCAGGTAATTGAATACACTGTCTTCATTGATCAGATAACGCAGTTCATATTTTTCGATCGGCAGTGAGGTATCCTAATCTTGTGTTCCTTAATTAGCAGTGAGCATGTCCTTATTATCATGAGTGAAACAAAACATAGGGCACAAAAACTCTCTACAGAAAAACAGTACGGCAGGCAGATAGGTCCACTGGAGAATTTAAATCCTACTATTCACGTGGTTCAGCTATACATGGAACAGAGGAAAACATTTTACAATTGCAGTATCTGTACCAATCACGTATCCAATTTAAAATATTTTTCTGGTACACCATCTATACTTTCCCTAATGAAAAGACTTAAAGTATTTATCTTAATGCTGTAAGTGGAGCCCTGGTTATCAAAAGTTAGGTTTCTGTCAAAGTTATGATTTATGTCTCCAGTATCCATCACTTCCGAATGAACCTTAAACCTTTTCTTTACCGATGGTAGAACCCATTAAAAATGAAAAACAATATTTCGCATTCAAATAGACTGATACAACTATTGTGCCACTAAAGTATTTATTTGCTTTTCTTACAAGTTGCTAATTTATATTGGGGATATCTAAGCAGTTTGAAATAGTTTTCTCTTGTAGTATCTCATGTCTTATGAATAGATATATAATTAACGTTTAGCGCACGGGCTACTGAGAAACTCTAATATTCTCTTGATACGGTTATTCTGACGACGAAACAGAAATAACACATCCTTCTTTTGAAATAATTAGAAGAAAAGTTCTGTGATCTCTTTCAAACTCTCCTTTGAGTGCTATTTTTGCTTCCTTGCATTAGGGTTGCTTCATTAGACTGGCGAATGAAACGATCAGGCGGGTTATTAGAGGATAAATGTGGGTCCCGAATGCACGTTACATCTTCCATCTGTAGTGTAGTGCGAATGTTTGAAGAGGTGGCTGCCGAGTAAGTTTTTTTCTTGTCATCTGATCAAGGATCACGAAAGAGAATATCCTTCTTTTGAAGTAGTTAGAAGAAAAGTTGTGTGATCTCTTTCGAAGACTCGTGGAGTGCTATTCTTGTTTCTCTGCGTTAGTAATAAATTTACTATTCGCATTAGACTGGCGAGTGAAACAATCAGGCGGGTTATTAGAGGATAAATGTGGGTTCCTGACGCACGTTATATCTTCCATCTGTGGTGTAGTGTGGATGTTTGGAGTGTTGGTTGCTGAGAAAGTTTTTTTCTTGTCTTCTGATCAAGGATCACGAAAGAGAATATGCTTATTTTGAAATAATTAGAAGAAAAGTTTTGTGATCTCTTTCGAACTCTCGTTGAGTGCTATTCTTGTTTCTCTGCATTAATAATCAATTTACCCGTCGCACATGAGATGGCTTCATGAAATCGGAGATTGAAACGATCAGGTGTATGATTAAAGGGAAAATGTGGGTTCCTGGTGCAGTTAAATCTTCCGTCTGCGGATGTTTGGAGAGTTGAGTGAAGTTTTATATTCATTATCTGATTAAGGATCAAAATTAGCAGGTTTTACCCAAAACGACATCTCGTCGCTTAACAAGCAACACCACCTATCTGAATTTTTTGAAATTTCAAAGAGGAAGGAAAAACATAATTTTTCGTAAACAAATAACAAATATTTCTGAATTCTTTTCACATATGGTTGGAACATGTGGTCTCATGTTCATAGCAGATGTTCAAAAAATTCAGAAATATTCGTCTTGGCTGCAAAAAATTCAGTCGAATCTTCCTCTTTGAAATTTCAAAAAATTTATATAGGTGGTGTTGCTTGTTCAGCGATAATATGGTAGTTTTACAACGGGAGATAAATCTACGTTAAACCACATATTTTCATTCATGAATTGAATATAATGAATACATTTACAAAATACAAAATAAAAATAAAATAAAAAATACAAATAAAAAATTCCAATAACAAAGGATTTCTCTATATGAATGTCATTAATTAAATATCTGGAAAATGATCATTCACTGTGATGCAGAATGACTGATCCGACAGGAATGATTAAGCAAGCCGGCAGGAACTCCTTACTTGAAAACTGTTATATAGAAACTTGATTTGTGAAAAAATTGGGAAATTTATGTAAATGTACCACTGTCAAAATAAAAAAAGTCTTGTGAAGGAATTCAAACGTACAGTGGCGAATCCAGAGGAGGGGCTATCGGGCTGCAGCTACCCCCAGAGCTAAACCAAAATTCTTGATTTAATCTAAAATCACTACAACTGTTTGATCTTAATTTTTATTTTAAAAAAATAGTAATAAAATCGTGACAACATTGCTTTCTGACTTGACAGGCTCGAAAATTTTCCTACTTTTCTAGTTATTCCACTTGCACTTGTAGCATTGGCGCGGTCGAAAACATTTTTGGCCAGTTATTTCATTGTATTTTTTATTAAATTATCGAAAGTATTGTAGTGTTCTTTATTATTCTTATTGTCAGGAGAGGAAAGTCTGTAATTTAAAGTGTTTTGGTTTATATAACCCATGAGGTTTGACATTCGCCACTAGGATACAAAATTTTTATGACCTCAGCCCCCTCCAGACCCAAATCCTGGATTCGCCTCTGCAAACGTATCAAGTTATCGAATTCTCGTCATGCGGAAATGTGAAAGTTTGAAGCAAACCACGTATTTCTCTCAGCAGTATAGGATTATTCTAAGAGATGGCGCCACATTCCAAACCTCTGGAAATTAAACACGGCAGGAATACCGTGTTAATAAAACCAAATCATTAAGGATATAACGGTACTAAGAAAAACTCTAAATCAACATCTAGAGCTAGTGTAAACTTGCCAGAAAATGAATGAAACAAAATTAAAGAATTAATAACTGCACAAGCGTAAAAGTTTTCTTACGGACAGCAGTTGGAATTTGAACATTATTTCTAACATAAAGTATTTATGGAACTATTTCATTTCTCAGCAACTTTCTTTTTCTGAAGATTTCTAAAATATCAAGAGAATGTATTCAGATATAATAAAAAAATTGCCATTACTTTTTATGAAATAAATAATGAAATCGAAAGGATGAATATTTATTGCGATGTATAAATAAAATATGGAATGATGATAACTAGTGAGTCTTTAGAGAAATATGAGATGATATCCCTCAAATGATTTGTTTCTCTTGAAATTTTTAATCAAAAGGAAAACGATTGTATTGTTTTTCGTAGATTCTTAAATTGCTATGTATGTTTCTTTATTTATATTTTATAATTTTCGTTCATATTTTTTTCGACTTCGATTTTCTTAAATTGCTATACATGTTTCTTTATTTATATTTTATAATTTTCGTTCATATTTTTTTTCGACTTCGATTGTCTTAAAGTGCTATGTATGTTTCTTTATTTATATTTTATCATATCCGTTCATATTTTTTACTGATTCCCTATGTGTTGCTTAATCGATGTTAGAATGTGAGGATTACCTAGAATAATATATTTTCCCCATTCTATATTGTCTAATACTTATCATCAGCACCAGGTCTCGAGGCCGTGATTGCCTTGTGGTAATGTATCGGCATGGGAGCAAGAGTGTTCTAGATTCGAAACCTGATTTCGCTGAAGATCAGTCGTGTATTGGGCCTGTTGCACGTTAAATCATACGTAGGGGTCAAACACCCTCCTTCTGGTGTGGTTCGGAAGCTTGGAGAGAGGGGTGCCAGCTCAGGTGTCGTACTCGCCATCTGACCGCGGTTCAACATTACGATGTTCATCCCAAAATATCCCTCGTGTTGCTTCAGAAAGAGATGTTAATATAACTAAACTAAGCAGCACCAGATCGCATAATCTAAAACCCACAAGATACCCTTCAAATTGTTCAAAAACTGCACCATCTCACTTTTCAACTCAAACTCACTATCTGTGCGGAGGATAGGGTTTTCGCCACCATTTGCTAGCATGCAAACATGTTATCGAGGTTAGACAAGAATGATTATTCAAACGAAGATTTATGCATGTCAGAGAAGTGATTAATAATCCTTCGCGACTTTATTGACCGAAGCATATCAAAAGGGACCGAAGCAACACAGACAGAGGGGAGACACTTCCATTTTTCATGACCGCGAACAAGGTCTTGTCGTAAACTCTACTGTAGCAAGTTGATACAATTTCGAAAGGAAGGTGGATAATTTATGTCTCTGATTACGTCAATATAGCATTGCGCAATATGTAAAACTGTGCTGGTAAGTGAAATCGGTTTGCTACCGAAATTAATTATCCGCCTAGGTTGAAAACCAACTTTCGACAGAAAATCACATTTTTTTTTAATGTCTTATCTGAAAGCCTATTCTTTTTAGTTTTCAAAACGGTTTTTTTTTTTGCATCTCTCAAGATCAGAAGTAAAATTAGAGACATTTTTGTAGAACATAACAGCAGAAAATGAAATAGTAAACAATGCGATAAGGAAGTTTTCACTGTTTTTACTTAAAATATTTAATTTTTATTGCTATTTTTGTTTTGTACTATTCTCCATATACTATTTTGGACGATTTTAAGTGTGAGTTTCTTTGTTTTATATGAGATTGTTGCAAATTTAGTCAATTTTCAATAATTGCAGTATCTTGATTTTCCATTAATGATGTAATTTTGATAATAATAAGCGTACGAAAAGCACATAAATTTTACTTTTAACCAATATTAATCATTAAAAGTATCTCCAGATCAGCTATCATGCATACAAAAGTAAGTTGACTGAAAAAAAATATTCAAATCTGTCGACGACTGCTTAGTGGTAGATAACGATAATGACTCATGAGGCTCAATAAAACGACTAAGAAAAAATTTCCGGCACTGAAAATTTTAAAAAATGAACTAATCTGGAGAAAAGAAACGACTTGTCAACAAAACTGGAGAGTATTGAAGAAAAATTCTTTTTTCCTGTCATAGTACATTAAAAACATAAATTTTAACTCATTTTTCTCGAAATGTGATTTTTTCCAAAATTTTCATTTTTCAAACACGATAACTAGAATTCAATTTAAAATATCATCCTGAAATTTGGCACACATATTATTTATTCACTGTCTAGGTAATGAACCAGAAGATAAGGGCAAAGATGTTTCATCAAAAAGTTATGTAGCTTTTGTGTTTTGAAAGAAGGCCAAAATTCTTTAAAAATTCATTATTTCATACTTAAACTCTCATAATTTCCATGTTTTTTTGAGGCATTGCAAAACTTTTGCTTCAGGACCTGGCGAATAGATGATTGATTCTATATACTAAAGCATTTTAAATTTTTGGTAATTTGTTTTTGAACGAGAATGTTGAAAATGTTCAAATTTAGTACACAAAATTCTAAGTTTTTTCAAATATTTAATTAATATAACTTTGTTCTATGATTTATTAAGTTTTAACACAAATTTCATATAAAAATATTGCTTCTAATATCATTATTTAAAAAAAATTCTCCGAACGTAGTCGGATACCTTAAACACACTTGTAATGCGCAACTTGTGTCAGCGAGCCAAGCAAATTTTAAATAGCCTCCAGAGGTGCACATTTATCAACATCAAGCAAAAGCAAAATTACACTCTTACTCGCTTCCTTAGTGGGCATATCAAAAGTTTGACTTTCTCTGATAATTCTAAGTGTTTTGAGATCTGCCCAAAATGTACTGCAGAACAGGCCACACCTGATCATATTCTTTCATGCCTGGGGCTTTCCAAACAGTATCTTGTTCCTAATCCTCTATTGACTTTGGATTTCTTCAGGGTGTACAAGCTCATGGACCTGATATAGCTCTGCTGATCTTCCGGGATCATCCTCAACAACAACAAAATTACAATCCAATATTTGTTGTCTGTAATTCATGCTGATTATCAAACTGAGTACAAAATGTACAAAGACTATAATATGAGATTTCTAGCAAATGTTATGTTCTATAATGTGGTGTAGTCACTTTTTTTCATTTCGAGTTCTCTTTTGCAGAGTGATTACCCTTTTTCTGACGTTCCTTCTTCCACACTTCTGTTGCATGTAAAGAAGGAATTGGTTCCTTTTATGCGAATTTAAAAATGAATTTGACTGGGTTCTAGATTTTTAAGGTACAAGAACCATATGTGATACTAAAGCGAGAAGTTTGGCTCCTGCCTTGGGGAATCGTACTCCTGACTTTCGCATTTTAACACTATGCACTCCGCAACTGAGCTAATTAATAGAAAATAACTTCCAGACACACTGGCGCGTCGGATGACGATAATTTTTATAGTGGTTTCACACAGACTAAACTTTGTTTTCTACACTCCCCGAATCTATGTTCATAAACCCAGACTAAATCTCATAATAAAAATGGGTAAAAGTATTTTATATTTTGAATGGAATTGCACATTTTCTTTCCTTTCCGCAAAGCTTGCTATTTTGGGAGTAGAAAACTCATCTGTTTCTCTGACATACTATAATTCACACTCAGATAAAAGATACGCTTAGTAAAAATTAGCTAATTGCTTGCATGCATTCACGGTTCGTACGCAATTATTAATTAACAGTCACTTACATGCAGTCCTTTATAGATGATTTGAAATGCCAGATTATTTTTTATAGATAAACTACTTATAGAAACGATTTTTTTAAATATCATCTATAGAAAATAATCATTTCTTAGAATACAAAAAAAATCGAGCATTTTCATTCAGAAACTTTTAAAAATTTGTAAGTTATTTTAAGAATACGTTAAATTAATTTTATCTGTTTCTTCTGACACAAACTTAAGTTTCTCTTTGCATTTAGATTCAGAAGGAAAGAGAGAGACAATGAAAGGGCACTGTTATTATGTGTCGCTCCATTTTATTTATTTAAAGTCCTCTCCATATTGGCCACAAAATATTTTTCGTAACTTCCTTCCTCCGACTCTCATGGAAATGTCAGGATTGAGAAATTTGAGAACTAAATCTCTCCTCGAGAAGATATCCTTTATTATACTTTTTCTCTGTTTTAATAGAATCTCACGAGTTGCTCTCGAAAGAAAACTAAAAGCATATTTATTTAGTACCTCAGATTAGCTGTTTAAAATCTTAAAGTAAGGTATGAAATCATAAGAAATACTCTGATTATTATGATTCATGATCTTAGCGATAAACGATGAAATGAAAAGAAAACTGTAGTAAAAATGTTAGATAATTTAATTAGAGATGTAAACATTATATTTTTGTATGCTTCAATGAACAGGCGATTTTTTTTATTTTCAGATTTTTAGTGTGCCATACAAAACAACTATACTTTATACATTTTTTCCACACATAACCACACAGGCATGGACAAGTCGACTAAAAATAGAGTTACGTGTTGCTTATTTTTCCATCACTACACTTGCCCCTATAGAAGTTTTTAATAGTGAAATATTCTGTAATAGACTTAATAAGCACCATAGATTTGCCATTTATGTTCACAGTTTGTTTGGTAGTATAGTGCTTCAAAGAAGAATATGGCTCGTTGCTACGTAGTGCGATTATATGGTGTTAACTCGTAGCATTCGGTCAATTAGACATCTATTTAGTCGAAGATAGAGAAAATGTATTATAGCCATTCAAAAACACTGTAGAGACATATGCACATATACAATATTAGAGATTCTTACACGGTGCAAAAGGTTCAAGGAGCCTCACCACGACTAGACACGCACGTCAAAAAGTCAGTACGACCAGCCATATACCATTGGATTATAACTGTTTGGTTTGGACTTATACCTTCACTGATGTGATCTACCACCACCTAATGTCTACTTTCAGATTTTCTCCAGGTAAGCACCAGGATTTTCATAGTATTCATCTATAAAAATCCATCGAAATCTGCATGTGTAGTGCTCTAGTGCAGAGGTTTCCAAGCTCTTGTACGCGTACCTCTGGGGCTACACGAAATCAAAGTTGTTAATGGCGGAAACATAAGGGATTAAAAAATTAGAGAAATTTGTTTCTCCAAGTAGATACTTGATATTTAAAAACTACGCCACTTAAATAGTTAATTATTACGAAATGTAATTTTTAGCCATCTTTATAAGTTAAAACGCAATAATTACAATACCGGTTTCATTTGCTTTCGCGTTGAACTAATAATATTCAAAAATGAATTAAATTGTAAAATAAAAGATTCGTTCTACAAATATTATTAATTCGAGTCATTTCACTTTTAAGCAACTTAAGCTGACCTTATCATTATTGATAAAAAAGTTCTTTGCATAGACGAATGGTTTGGGGGGGGGTTGTATATTATAGTAGGGGGTACGCGAAAACAAAAAGAATAATCGAGGGGTACGCGAGGGAAAAATGTTTGGGAACCCCTGCTCTAGTGACTCGCCTTCTTCTGAAAGAGTCAAAAACAAACTTTGTTTGATGTATATTTGAAAATAGGCTTGAATGATATAAAGAATGTCAATAGCGAGACGGTGTGCACTTTTAAATATTGTGGAAAACAAAGGAGTTGATATGCACGTGTCAATCATGATAATTTAAGTTTAATCCACCAGTTAACTTCAAGTATAAAGGAACCAGAACATGGCGAAAAGATCCTATTTCTCTTCTTTTTGTTTCAGTGCTGTGTATTTTAATGCATAATGTAAATAAAATTAAAACCAATTCAAAATAATAAAAAAATTGGAAGAGTAGCTTTACAATTATCAATACGTAAATCTCTAGAATATCAAAAGACTCTTTGTTTGAAGTTGTTTAGAAAATAAAAAAAAAAACTCTTACTGTTGTGAAGGTAGTTATACCTTCTCGAAAGTCAAAAGCATGGAAATTAAAATCAAAATAATGTTATTGATAATAAAGGAAGAAAGACTGATACGATGGCCACTGTTTTTCTTTTCAAACTGCCATTCAAAAGCAACAAAATTTATTCATAAGGGATGTGCAAGGTATGGAGACAGAATGCATTTCTTTGTTGATTTATTTTACTGTTAAATCTGTTTATTTTTCAATGAATTCTTCGTTGAAAACAAGTATTGTACTCATGCATTTTGTCTACCTAAAAATAAGATCTCTCTCCATTATTTTCAAGAATGAATTTCTGTATTTGAATAATATTCACTATAAATTCCTTCTTCCGTTTGATAATAAAAATAATGTGTTCTATTTCAGAGGTAAATAAATATTCCTCCCATCGCTGACTTCCATTTAAATTTCCACCAAACTCTGGGCAATAAACCATAATACATTCTCACATCGACGTTAAGAGAGAACAGGATAAGTCACCAGGGAGAACGATCGAACACGAGGAATTTCGAAAATCCCTTCTTCGTTCTAGTACAATTCGGTATTACACTTCTGTTCCCGAGCTTGTAATGATGAAAAAGATTGTTTAGAGAAAAATCGCACTACTCGAGCATTTGAATTTTTCTCGATTTGTTTGATCTGGAATTTTGCATAAAATTCTTTGGCACATACATGTTTGCTTTGCTTTCACTATTTTTTACATATTTTCATTCCACTGCGAGAGGAGAGTTTTGAGATATAAAGATGAAAGGTCAGGCATTTCAATCAATGGACTCTAAGGGATGCGTTTTCTGTTTTATTTTTAAATAGCCACCTAAAACTATGCAATATCAACCAACAGATTTAACCCCTTTAAGTCTCGCTCTCGTCATATTGACGTGCGTCGAATTGTCGCATTTTTAAGCTTATAAACTAAAAATTATTCATTAATTAGCTTTATAATTTGACACAAAAATTACGAAGAATCCATAAACATCTCAAATATTCTATGCCTTCTTAGATGAATGAAAACGACAGCCCCTTTCCAAAATAGGAGGGGCATCTTATTAGATACTAAAAACAATGCGATACTTAAAGGGTTAAGCATTTATCAAATTAAACTGACTGAAATTCCGTTCGTCTGGATGAAAATACCCTTGCCTATGATCAATAATCACTAAATTTTCCAATTCCTTTTTCTACCAATTCTTTTTATTCGATAGGTATTTTCATGCGATTAAATTAGAAAATCTCTTTAAGTTGAAAAACAAAATTTATTAGTGATTCTCACTTATATTTTGTCAGAAAGAGAAACTTCTATTCTTGCAGTAACACATTCCCTGCCACTATTCACGCCTGAGATTCGAACCATATATCTAATTAGATGACCCCTTCTCTTCCATCTCTTAAATAGACTAGAGAAGGGGTCAGCTAATTAGATAATAGGTTATGGAAGCATATTTACGGATCCTACTATGGTTTGGATTGAGGTCGCTTTTCATTGGGTCTCAGCGTCACGTGACTTCGCTTGCTTCTGAATGATGTCATAGGAGCACGCTTAGTTTGGATTTCGATTTTTGTCTTAGCTATTGTATCATGGAAAAACCAAAATTATCTTTTAATTACGATTATTTGGACATTTCTAAAGGGAATGATGAATTCAAGATAAAGATGTTCGTGTAAATTCCCTTTTAACCGCTGATCATGGTGTAATCATGGATGTTGAATAAGGCTGTTAGTGGCGCAGTGATGGAGGGAAAGAGGGAGAATATATCATCCTCGTTCAGGCAGAAGTCACTAAATGCACAAAAACATTTCGTCAGATTACTGTAGTCAATTTAAATTTGCAGTTAAGCGTTTTGTGATAGAAAACTGCTGTATAACCATTAATAAGTCAAGAGCAGGAGCTAGAAACATGTAAAATATTTTTTACTATTTATAATAGCATCTCAATAGGCCTTATTCACCATCCATGGTTAAACTATGATCAGCGGTTAAAAGGGAATTTACACGAACAAGCGAATGCTGACTGAAATGATCGACTGGAAGTATACCCTAACTGACGAGTTGGCGAGAAACTCGTTTGGATCGAAGGCTGAAGGTAATTTTAAAATTCGCCAACAACAGAGAAATTGAGATACCATGACAAAATAGCAAACTCCAGGGTATAACATTTGGCCACACATTTCGGTCAGCTTTCGCATTATTGTAGCAGAACCATCATTTAACCGCTGATCATGGTATAACCATGGATGGTGAATAAGGCCGAATATTAATCAAGTTTAAACTGACGACATATCAAAACTATAGTTTTGCACTTACGGCCTTATTCACAATCCATGGTTAAACCATGATCAGCGGTTAAATTGGAATTTACACGAACAAGCGAAAGCCGACCGAAATGATAGGCTGGATGTATATCCTAATTGGCGAGTTGACGAGAAACTTGTTTGGCTCGAAGGCTGATGGTAATTTTAAAAATCGCCAGCAACCGAGAAATTGACCCTCTACGGTATACCTTTGGCGACGCATCTCGGTTAGCTTTCGCATTATCATGGCAGAACCATTATTTAACAGCTGATCATTATTTAACCATGTATGGTGAATAAGGCCGTTAGTGATTTCTATCTGAACGACGAAAGTATGCTCCGCAAGCAATTTTTTAGGAGGTGTTGAGAAGCGTAATTGGTAATGCGTGTTTTTTTCACTTTTTAAAGTGAAGTTAGCAAGATTTCGCAAAACAATTTATTTTCTTTGCATCATTTTCACTTGATACGCCACTTACGCCACTTCAACCTAAAAACGTTTGATATGTCTTCTGAAGACATTAATATACAGTGTATTCAGCCACACTAAGGATCTATCACGCATCTATCTGATTTATCTAATATCATTTAATGAGTCCCCAACTATTGAATGCAGGACATACAGATACAAGATTTGAATGCTACCAGTGCGATTCAGATGAGTTCGGAATGAGACAGCTAGTCTCGCAAATTTAACAACTCTACCAGAGATATATATTTATTCAAAGCAACGTTCATGAAGGAAATGAAAGCACAATAATTTCAAATTACGACTGACACCACTGTAACCTAAAAAGGCTTGATATATCTTCTCAAGAATTTAATATACAGTGTACTCAGCCACACTAAGAATCTATCGTAAGATCATCTAACATTATTTGATCATAAATCTCCAAGTATTGAATGCAGGACATACAAATAAAAGATTTTAATGCTACCAATGCATTTCAAATGAGTTCGGAGTGAGACAGTTTGTATCGCAAATTTAAAGAAGCTAACAGAGATACATATTTATTCAGAGAATTTATTATGCACGAAAAAATGAAAATACAATAATTGCAAATTATGAAACATGACATGATGACTGACACCACTGCAACCTAAAATTGTTTGATATATCTCTTGAGGAATTTAATGCACAGTGTACTCAGCCACACTAAGGATCCAACATTTGATGACGAATCCTCATGTATTGAATTCAGAACATACAGATACAAAATTTGATTTCTACCAATGCAATCCAATGAGTTCGGAGTGTGACAGCTAATCCCACAAATTTAAAAACGATATATGGGAGACCGGGGATAGATGTTACAATATTTTCAAATTTTTTAAAAAAGAAACTTTTAAAATTATTTTTACGAAACACACTTTATAATTTACTCGAATTATTGAGATCCATAACATATTTTTTAAAATCGATTAGATAACGATAATTTAAAAAGCATTAAAAGTTTTATATATGCATATAAATTGCAACAACTTACTCCGTGGGGTATGTTTTTACTTTAGATGTGGTTAATTGTTAAATAAAATATGTTTATCAATAAAAACAAATATAATATCTTTATGTTTTAGTGTGTTATTATTTCATAATTTCTATAGAATAACGAAGTGTTCTCTTTTCGACATAAATTCACTCAAGTCCATACGTTATTCTGATAAGTTATCATAATAATCATTGTCTGAATTGCAGCTTTTGCAAAAATATAATTTGGAAAGACGAAAGAATCACTCCTTTTTCTTTGGCCTAGTCCAATGTTGGTAATTCGAGATGATAGTGATGAATGTCAATTGTAAGACAGGCCTCTCTTTGGTGACTCTGGTATGTTTTATAAAATGTCTCAAGATGCTTTGGAAACCCTGCCCAGTCATCCATTCAGATTTATTTCCTGAGCCTGAACTTCCTTGAGATGCATTTGAAAGGAAGTGATATTTAAAGGGTTTTTCTAGAAAAAAAAACCCCGTGGAATTTAGTAGCCATTAGCACCAACAACAAGAGTTATGGTTTCCATAGTGCCTCTCTCTACCAATATCACTGATACAATCTGTTTGGTGCCTTTTCGGTCAATTATCTTCCTTGGATTCTAAACCGTTGTCACCCCAGTATCGTCAACGCTGTAGACATCTTGACCCAAGAACACTGGTAAAATTGGTGAAGAAGGTTACAACATTGTTCCTATAGAAGGTCGTGACTCTAATCAGTCTAGACTCTTGCGAAATGCGGAAAGGAAGAGACTTCATCCTATTAGCACCAGATGCCCTACAATATTCTACGATATCTTTACGACATTGTGCGGCATTCAGAATATTGTAGCAACATCGTGGAGATATCGTAGAATATCTTGTGCTAATAGGGCTTACACTTTAGAAAAGCTGGCAGCCAGTACTCTTGCATTTACTCCGACTCTCTGTTATTTTTTATTTGGTTTTTAATTGCTACTAATGTACCCTTAATTTAAATTTCCGTAATCTATTTATGTACTGTTGAAGTTCCGTCTGCTGTTTATCTGTGAAGACTTATCGAGATGTTTATATATATATATAAACAGCGCTAGGTTTAATTGATTCTGGATATGAAACAAAAAGAGCTGGTAATTTCTATGAAGCATCTCCAAGAAAATCTTCGAAAATTAATAAAATGCATCTATATTGTTTAATTATTTATTTCATTCAATTTATTTAGTCATAAAATAAATCAATTATAAATTGAAATTGATTAGAAATACAACTTACTATCGCTAGCAGTTTTCATTTTACTGTAGCACCTCTGAATGTCATGAAATTAATTCCATATTTACCAGTCGCCTTTTAGAATGAACGACCAGTCAGCACTACTTCCGCTGGCTCCAGAAATGTTTCCTTTCCCCATCCATCTGCCTTCTATAGCTCCTCATATCAATTTTAAAAATTAAACGTATTTCGTGCATTAAAACTTACTCGGGGCGAGTTGCTACCCTGTAACAAATAGTCCCAACGTAATCGTAACAAGTAGCCCCATGTGACGATATTTTGTATCTTGATTCGTGTGACTGCTATATTAGACTTGCACGGAACTTTTAAATATAATGTCATTTACCTGAAATCTAGGCTTTCTCTTCGTGTAGACGTTAAACAGTTATTTATCTCTAAAGGTTCCGTCGCAAATTAAAAAATTGAAATTTAAAAGGAAAATTACTAACATACACAAAATCAGCATTATCACAAGAATTCTCTCCGTTATTGACTGTAGGCACTCTAGAATTCAGTGAGGAAGACACGCGAATGAGGGCTACCATCTGACGTGAGGGAAGTATTTTTCTGCCGGTCATTAATTTAAAATTTATGTATAACAAATTACCTCGTGCAACAACTAACCCCGGCTTCCTCTACTTATTTATACAGCGCGACATGCATGGAGAAATGAAAACGCAATAATTTCAAATTATGAAGCATGATTTGAAATAACGCAGAAACTCACATCTATATATGTACCGTCAAATTTCTGTTCTCCGAAATAATAATACTCTGCATTTGAAATAATTCCATAACAATGTTTTGAAACCGTCTACATGAAAGAAAATATTGATGAATTTCGCTGCCAGGCAAAATATTCATTCGTTTTAATGAAAAGTAATCTTGTCGTATAGTTTATCCAATGTTTCGCATGAATATCCAATTATATTAAATTTTTCATCCAATCAATAGATGAATACTCTGCAGAGCATGAAGCACGTGATAGGAATACTTTAAAATATTATAATCAGCTTTAAAATCATCGTATGAATTGAAAAATCTATCCGAATTGCGTTGAAATAATTTTGTATTTACATATCAAGAGAATACATATTATATCAAAAAGGTAAAAAGATGAATCATTGGAATCAGATAACAAAACCAAATGCCTTTATAGATATTTAAGTATCAACCAATTAACAAAAAGAACTGATTTCTGTGTAACAGTCATGCGAGTTTCAGTTATTTTCGAATCGTAACCATTCGTTAAGTACAAGTAAGAAAAAATGTCGTCAAAAAATAAAAGATCAGGAGTTAAACTTGCTATTTTCAGAAGCATGCTTTGATTCGTAATCTCATTATTTAGGTTTTTTGAAAAATATTGACATGGAAATGTTATTATTAGCAAGTAATAGGAAGCCAATGAGGATAGCAGACATTCATATAGATTCCACGCATGCGCATTGCGCTTTTTAAATAAACTAGATGCGATCATAATAAATAAGATGTCGCGTAAGATATTGTGATGTATTTCATCATAACATGAAGAATCGTAGAGCCTTCTTTATCAAAAATAATATATTTTTTGACGTCTACCACAGCACAAACATGTAAAACAAACACATACACTTACATCACGAACGTTACATCACTGACTGACATCAAATTCTATCTTCAATTCATTATTCTTTTTCCGTTGCTAGGCAATATATATTGTTGCCATACTATTTTTATAATCTTTAGAAAATAATTATGCCAAATGATATTTTTAACGGCCAACCCCTGCCTAAGCAGGTACGCCCCGTCATCAGAGTGGAGGTAACTCAATCCCACACCATTACTATACCCCCAGGGGATGCGAGACCTCACTTACTTATTCGGGGCTTCTCATACACGTGCTCGTGGTGCTCCCCCGGGGGGGAGATATTAATGTTAAAAAATATTCGCCAAAATTTAGAAGAATAGATGCATACAAGGGAGAAATGGAAGATGGAAAACTAATTGCATTAGTTTCGATCATCTTCAATAACTTCAGTAGTATACCTTTCATAATAATATTTTCTTCAAGAAATCAATTAAATGGAAATAGTCGCAGCTTGCCAAATTCTTCTTCGATTAATACGATGAAAAGAGATATCATATTTGGACAGATCCACATAATTTTGCACAATCCAGCTTCCCACCGGATGTCTCAATCTTCCATCCCCTTCCCCAATGCCTTGTTCTTCATGAGAAAACCAATTTAATTCAAACTGTCTACCCAAACTCATATAAAAATTGTCATTAAGCATATCATTGGAAGAAATATATTATAAACGCAACATTTCTTTTAGAAATTGAAGTCAGCTCTTAACTAGACTTTAGCCTTCTGATTAGAGGAGGGTCAAATCTCAAAATAACATTTCTGATAGGTATTTTCCCACCAAACTATAAAAGTGCCTCCTACCTTTTCATCTCATAGAAAAATGAGATAAGTTGGCCCATGTAGAACGACTGTGGATTTACTGGCCTTAAATCTCGCTAATACGCGCGGCCTGATACAATCACTTTTAGCACAAGATATTTTAGGATATTTCCACGATGTTACTAAGATATTCGTGTTACTGGCCTGACTGGTACAAATGCATTGTATAGCATTTGTACCAGCTTGATCTCTGGGGAGACATTCTACTGGTGCAACATCTTTGCTACTTGTAAAGAATAAAAGGTAACTAAAGGTAAATGTTATTAAAGGAGAAAAATCGTTTTTTCCGTCAAGATTTTCATATTTTTAATAGTTCGGAATTTCTTTAATCATTAATTATCATTCACATGTTTTTTTATTCAGTTTTATCTTGCAAAAAAACATTCACCGAGCTGATACTTCTGGAACACATGGCTCAAAATATTCGTTTTAATTTTTTTAAATAATAATTTTAGTACAGACTCGTAGTGGTAGTATCCTGATTATTTCTTAGCTGCCTAAAAAATTCTTCAAATCTGTGGGAAGACTTTTATGCATTAAAACAAAATTAAAAAGAAAATAGGTTAAAGACAGTAATTTTCGGTAGATTCATTAAGGTTTGCTGGTTAAGGACTAATTACTGGCTCTTAACTAGTTAGGCTAATGTTAACTATCCAATGTATAAAGATTAACTTGTACTTTAAGTCTCCATTGTTCGCCTTTTTTTAGGTATATCTGACTTAAATACACTGTGTAACAACAAATAAAGTTACTTTTAAGAATGTCGATTTTTTTTACTGGAAAAATACCTTAAATGATCTTAAACATTCTTAAATTTTAGCACTAAACCTTATTTACTGCAAAAAAGTTAAGATATCGTTAACGAACTTTAATTACTTGTTAAAAAGGAAAGGTAAACTTTTTTAGCAAGGTTGAATGTATTATATTTTACAGGGAAAGGTACAAAGAGAGAAAAAAAATCACAGCAATTTATTGCATTAATTATCCTATCTCTTTTTATCGCCCTGAAAAAGCAAAACATTTTTATTAAAAAAGGATATACTTAAGTGCATTGTATTTAAATAATTTATTGACTAAAGTATCATTATGTTCCCTATGAATATCCAGACTGATTAAAAATTATGGTGTTTAATAGCGTATTCTATGAATCTTTTCTTTTTCACATAAAAATCTTTGTTGAATAAACTCATAAATTAAACATATAATTAAGTTGATAAATGAAGCTTTTTACAACAAAAGAATGCTAGATGTACATATTTTTTCTTTCATACACAGCATAAATAGCCATTGACCCTTTTCTCAATACTTTTTCCGAAGTAATTTCGTTTTTCTTTCTGTTGAAGTTTTTTTTCCACATAGGTTAAAGAAAACATTAAGTGTCTTTGTTTTTTGGCTATTAAAACCTTACGCTTATAAATCATTATACGATTTTCTTTTATACAATCTAAAACTATTCATTGGCCCTTTTCTCAATACTTTTTCTTAAGTGTTTGGCTTTTATTCTTTTTAGAAATTTTTGCCATATAAGATATAAGAAAAAGTACGTGCTTTTGTTCTTCGTTATCTTACTTATCTTCGTTATAATGCGTTAATAAGTCTTTTAATTTTAAGAAAAATCTGCATTTAAGTATCTTCCTTAATTTGGCCTTTTTCTGCATAATTTGTTAGTTGTTTTGAAAAAGAATATATTCGAATCAAAAAGTTACTCTAATTATTCTCTAAATAAGTAAATCTAATTATGTTTTATTATGAGTTAATTACGTTGGAACCTTTCTAAGATACAATGGCATTTCAATTTATTTTTTTATGTTACATTGTGTTACGTTATTATTCTTTTGTTCTGCAACATATTATTCTTTATTTTGAAAAGCTGAAAAAAATGTTACAAAATATTAAATAAAATTTTGGATTTTTAATAGAATTCATATGGAATTATAAACTAAAATTTATTGCATTTATGTAAAAAATTTGAATGCATTTGATACAGGATAAAATATTTAAATTCATGGAAATGAACACAGAGAAATTTTTTAAAAACTGTTTGTATTTGCCACTACATAAACACGGCAATTTCCGATATTTACAATATCATTCAAATAGTATGTGTAGTGTGTGTGTAGTAACTCCAAAAGATGTTCCATGACCACGACGTACTAAGTTCCATCCTAGCAGGTCAAGACAAAAGTCCCAGGTCTCCACAACATGTTAAACGATATTATACAATATTGTTCGATATTATATAATATTATATGGCATTTTACAATATTACGAATATTTTTCAATATTGAACGATATTTTTGTACTATTGGGAGTGAATCGTCTCTCTGTGCCTTCTTTAAGCAGGCGGTGTTTGTGATTGATCTAATGTGGAAATAAATTAAATAAAAACGGTTTTTAAAAAGATAATTTTATTAAAATACTAAGAGGTCGAATGTTTCACATCACTTTAGGCTAACATTTCTTCTGTTAATTGCTTGAAATAAAATTCTTTGCAAACAAAATTCACTGATGCAATATTTACTTTTATCTTACACTATTTTCATTGATTTTGCTTATAAATAAAATTTTATTTGACAAAAAATAATTTGTTAGAAAGATCGATGATAATAGACTTTTAAAAAGAGACAAAATTGGGGTTCTATTATATCGTTTGGCAATTAGTTAATGAAATAATGAGGAGTTCTAAAAATGTTTATTAAAAAACAAAAGTGGGTGAGAAATTCGTATTATTTATTAATGAAACTTTTGATTTACAACTCAATAAGGATCCAAAAATTTCGACTGCAAGGGACAAGCCATGCATTGACCCGGTATTCACTCGTCAAGCTCAAAAAACATTTCCTATTCCAGATACCTCACATGATTTTTCAATATTACTGATGTACCTAAGTCTACAAATACTCCGCTAACATCAATATCTGCACAGTCGATGTTGGTAAATGAAGATTTTTTTAAATTTTGAAATTTATTTTGGTGGCATGTTTTCTAAGCGTAAAATATTATCATGTTACGATGTTTAGTCATATATCTTCATTTATCCTAGTGAAAGTTCGCTTCTCTTTCTTTTTGACACATAAGGATATCATTTCAAAATTTTCACCATGAATCTGGTACAGTAAGTCCAATTTTTTGCGACAAACCCATAGAGGCTACTAGTCAACGAAAAATGGAATTGTTCAGTCTCTGAGATAGTTCAGGTAAATCTTTTCATCTTTCTCTTTTCCTTCTTTGGAAATCAGCAAGAATATAACTTTTTGGTGAATTTATTTTAAACTGAGAAATAAAAGGGATTTAGAGCTCAAATAAAACCGTAGGTTGACAGAAATTGAACTGACTTTCAATAAGATTGAATATCCTGACAACATTAATGTTTTTGTTTATATTTTTTAGACTACTGGGTTTTTTCTTCAAAAAAGCATGAGCATGTCACAAAATTGTAGAATGACAAAACTAATACAAGATTTTCAATAACCAATATCAAGCCTATATTGGTGTATTTATTCATTCACGAGATAGAGGCTAAAGGTAGTGGGCAATACGGGATTATTTATATTTGGTTAGACATAGTTTAAGATGTATAGATATCGATGTCCATTGCGCAACACAAAACAAATAGAATGTCAACATTAGCTTATACAGCATATGGGGCTCGAATTAGAGAGGTAAACTGTATTTTACAATGCGAAAGTATATTTTAAATTGTAAATATCTTAGAATTGAAATATGTCTAGCTGTTGCTAAATGTAGTTGGACCATTGATATATCCCATCCTATATTAATTTTCGTCAAATAATGAAATGTAATGCTTTTGTGTTTTGCCCAATTCCTCAATACTATAAAATATATACGGAAACAACAGATTTGGATGGAAGTTTTATTTTCTTTATATTCACGGAAATTTGTGAACCACGCATGTACTAGCAAAACTAATTCTAAGAAAATTAAGAGCAAATATAGAAAGAGTTATGGTATTTAGATTTATGGTACCACATTTCTCACTGTGCTAAGCAGCACTCAATATTATGGCCAATTACAGTCGCAATTGAAGAAAAAATAGAAACCCTTAAAATTGGGCATAATTTTAGTAAACAGGGTAAATTTAGTGCTTCAACAGCATACAAAATATTCCATGGGTTCTAATTTAAAATAAACGGATGGAAGAACTCGGAAATTCCGCTTTTAGAACATAAAAAACAAATTAAGAGAAAATTGCGAGTCATTACTCAGGCTTCCAGAATTTTCTACCAACAACAATAGTTTGACGTTCGAAAGCAGTTCCGTGACAAACGATGCAAAGAGAAATAGGGACCAGCTCTTTCGCCAGTGAACTGATGATAAGGAAAAATTCTTTCAAAGTATTTTACCAAAATTTTTTGCATGCACTTTTGAAATGGAGTTGCTTCAAGATGAGAAAAATTAAAATGATTAAAGGATGCAAAATATAAATTTTTCGCAATTAGTTTTCTTCTGTATTTTATGACAATATTATCAAATCATCCTTATTATAGGTTGAAATGGCTGTAATCGGTATCAATAATAACTCTTTATGCTACTGGTTAAAATGATTGGGGAAAAGCACTTAAGTCAAATTTTCCATGCCAAAAAATTAATGATGTCTCTAATTTTATCGCTTATGGTACATTTTCATGGTATTCATTGGTAATCAGATTCAAATCGATATTCATTCATGACATTCAAAAGTTCAGGGAGTAGTTTTGAAGCGCGCTAACAATTTTCAGAAAAGAATTGTACTTGCCATATAATAATCTACAATGCTGTCTCGGCATTCTCTAATTTTATAGCCTATGGTACATTTGCATAGCATTCACCGGTAATCGAATTCAAATCGGCATTCATTCATGGTATTCAAATGTTCCGAGAGAAGTTTTGAAGTGCGCCAACAAATGACCGAAAAGAATTGTTCTTGCAGTATAGTAACCGACATTATTGTCTATGCAGTGTGCCATCTAACATCACCTGTTATCAAACATTTTATTATCACGTGTGAGTGTTAGTCTGCGATTCCGTAAATCATACCTACTGTTGAACTGATGATAAGTTTAAAACTTTTGATAATAACACTGCAATGCCACTTGGGACGCTATGTTATAAATAGGGTAGATCACGATTACCACAAACAGTATCATGTGGTGGCAATTGTTAGAGCTTTACATATTAGTAACGGAAATGTTTGATATAAATCTGCCTGAGATGATTTGGAAGGAATTAAACAAAGAGTAATTTTGAAACAAATCAAGATGTTTTTCACTTCGGTTTATTAGTATATTTCAAGGATTCGTTCAATACCAATATCTCGTTGCTTCATAAAAGAGGTATTGGGTAATGAAAGCTTATTCCTTCTTCTCTTTTGTGCTTAACTCCTCAGCCATTGACGTATAGTTTTGAAAGATTATTCTGTATATAGAACTGAGCATTCTTTGGAATTTATACAATGTGCAGGACCAAGTAAAGTGAGAAAAAATTAATTACAAGGTAGACAGGCTTTTTACAGAAGGATTTCATGTACAATGTTTCTAGGTTCTAATTTACAAAAAAATGTTCGGCAAAAAAAATTGTCAAGATTTCATTACAGAAAACACCCTTTATAATTATTTTTGACGTTCTGTAGCTTAAAGTTTTTACATAAAGTTACATTTAGATGAAAGACCATTTTCCTCTGCACAGGTCTATTTATTCATTGACATTCATACTCTACAAAACAAGAGTGATTATTTCATATTCATCACACCAGTGGATCAGACATGAAACTATTGCAATGTTATGAACGTGTCTTCAATGGAAGTGTTTCATGTACCAAAATCTATTAACACAACAAAAAATATATGACGTGCTATCCATCATTCGTGGCAATGTTGACTACGATGTAAAAAAAAGCTTAAAGATCAACTGAAATCAAATATGTCAATAAAAACATATGATAATATTTGAAATTAATTAATTAGTAAGACATACAAAAATTATGCTATTTTTAGCAAATAAATACATATTCAAAGGAAATTTTTCGATGAATAAATCTTTACAATATCTATAACAATTTTGTTATTGGATGTTCAAAGGAATAATTTTTTGCTAGTTTTAATACACGCAGTTTTCATTTCTATTTTTACTGAAATTATCTCCTTTTTCCTAGTATATATCCTCTAAATGGACGCATGCCGGCAAAATATATGGAAAATATATTTTCTGACACTTGAAAATGAACGAAACCACTTTCACAAAAGAAAATAACGCCCGCGAGAATTAATTGTATTTAATATATCAATAATAATTTATTTTATTCCAAAAGTTGCAAAGAAAATCACGGTTTACAATAAAAAAAATCCTAAACAAAACTGATAATGAAATGAAAAGGCGGAGAAGAAGAAACTGGATATTGAATTAGGACGAAACCGGAATGCGAAAGTTACTCCACTGATATGATTAAGGAAGGAATATTCCTCCCTTTTCACAGAAAGAATCATTCCGGGGTGCCAGTTCCAATTAAGATACAAAATAGAAATGAAGTTCCGTGAAAGTGCTTCCCGGAATCTTAATTCGTGTCTCCCTACTACGTCTTGAATTGATTTGCCTTGGTTTTTCAAAGTCACGTGAAAGCATTGGTGTAGTCGCAAAATAAGAAGTGCAGGGACGATCTAAAAGCAGTACCGAAACCCGGGTAACAAAAATTGCACTGTTTAAACCCTTTGCGGCGCAAGGCATTAAATGTTTTGAAAAATGATGAGAAAACATCATGGATGGGTTTAGTTTATTGTCTAAACATAGAATCTACAAAACAAAATAAAAAAAAACTTACTTCATTCCGAGGGGGATTGTTCCCCTTCGGGGCACCTTCCCTCATATGAGAACCCCCTTAGATACAGCCACCTTTATACACTCAAAAAATATTGTTGAATCATACTGGAAATTATAAATTAAAACTTCAAGAATATTGGAGGAAAATTTTCGAGTTAATTTGCTAAAATTGTAAACGTCCAGAACTGAAAAAAAATTCTTATCTCCGAGTTAAGGAATTTTCGCAAACTTTTTCTCTAACAATTCCTATTCCGAAACGAAATTTCATAAGGCTGCTATATACATTCTGAAAGGTCCTATCCTAAACTTATTATTTTCCATTTGTAGTTGAATTTAACGGTTGGGAAGCGAGTGAAATTAGGTGTGCTATCAGCCGGCACACTGCACCGAAAAGGGTTAAGGATGTTTCCATAATTTTTTGTTATTTATTTCTCATGAAATAAGAGCCTGAATGGCGTAATGGCTCCAGTAAACCCCTGTGTGAAAGGATGAACTTCTCCGGAATAATGTATTTTATCACATACCTCTCGCTTTGTACTTTTAGATTCTTGTTTTGATTGTGATATCCTGTACTGCTTCATTTCGTAGAAAAATATTGACGTTCTTTGTACCACCGAATACAGATGGCTCATCTATCTTGTAATAACATCTTGATCCTCTCTTTAACCCTCTCACACCGAGCGAAGAGGTCTCGGGCGGTCTAAAATATTCCCCTTAACGACGACGAAGGCCGGTTTGAGGCGGTTGGCTTGTTTTGAGGGGAGGTGAGGTTCTGAGATCGCTTAGGAGATAAGCGCGATAGGGGATCCAATTATCCTTACCAACCACAGCTCATTTCCGTGCGCCTTAAGGGAAGGTTATAGCAGGGATGGGGTAGTGCGGTAAATGAACACCCAGGTTGGGAGAGTCCAATTCCTCCCAGTTTTGAAGGAGATAGGAGAAAAAAGTCGCCTCGGTATTAGAGTTAAATAACAGTTATATGGCTTATCATTAGAATAAGTAACAATTCAAATTGCCGAGAACTCATCGAATGAATAAGTTGGAGTTTTATCCGCGGTGCAAGCTGGTGAGCTAATATTCGCTGAGCGCTATTGAAAATGCTGTGACTGATTTTTATCAGTGATCTGCTTGTGCTGTTACATGCTATTTAATTTTGTTACCTTTGTTACATGTTTTTCTGGAATATTCGTGGAATAACGAGCTATTTTTTTTACTATCCTGCTTGTCGGACTGCATTCACATACACCCAACAGGCGACTTTTGTAACAATAATGTATAGTTCAGTTTGGCAAAAATTATGGATCGGTCAGCTCTTGTTCTCGGCGTCTCATAATACCACTGCAAAAGGTAATCACTGTCCTGCCCATAGATTCTTCTGATCGCAAAAGAGTGTAAAATATAGTAAATAAGCTAAGAATTATATAGGCTACTGACACTCACTTAAATTTCAAAGAAAATATTGAAGAAAATTGAAGAATTTGGGATCAAAATGGCTAAAGAAAATCATTATCCCGCAGGCTGTAGGTCGTTTATAATGTTTTCCTCATTACCATACAGTGCTGGTACTGATAGTATGCAGCTAACCCTCTGACTACTAAGATTTCTCAAAATCTGAGTACAGTTGTATACGGAGGTCTGTTTACTAATTGATCGGTGAAACGGATTTGTCCGTCCCGTTCCATCTTTTCTCCTAGGTGGTGGGAGATGTGAATAGCAGGCCTTTCATCTCCTATCTCTATCCAAAGGGGGCCCTAAATGAACACGCCCCAACTGCCTTCTCCCAACATTCAGAACATCAACCGGCCGAAATCCGCCCCACTAGTATAGAAATTGTATGGCCGGTTACAGCCGGCTTAGGAGTCAGATGGTTAAACTATCAACACTGCGTTCCCCACACATGTCTAATCTGTCCTCCTTTAATCATTGAGAAGACAGATTTATTTCATTGTCTTATTGTGTAACCTCATATGAGATAGTTAAATTTATAAATAAAGATGAAAAACATTATCATACATTCTATGGTGATAAAATTTTCGAATGGTTTCCAAAGAGGACATCTTTAGAGTTTCTCCATCAACGTACTTGTTTCAAGACTTCAAGATTTTTGCCTTCCAGGAATTTAAAATTTAAGCAAAGAACATGTAAGTTCTTTATAAGGGCAAATTTTCTCCTACGATCTATCATACACAGAAAATTTCAAAAAACTTTATGAATGCTGAGATAATATCCTGGAAAAATGTTATATGGAAAGGAAATCATGCTCAGTTTTTATGAGGAGAGATGGAGGCGTCGCATTTTCCCCATTCTTATCATCGCCCCTCAGGGCACGTTGTCTCTGGAAGTAAAAAAAGTAGTTTAAAACAGAGATTGCATGCTTTGTCAAAAAGAAAATGAACCGTGTTTATGGTTGAGACACGCCGTCCAATTTGCAGTTTTACATGAAAGTGCGTCGAAAACTCAGGATCAGCAAGCTACAGAACGTAATTTCTTTTGAAGGGAAGGAGAAGATTTTAGTGTTTTTGACCAGAAGTGAAATCTGGTTTACGAGTTTCAAACTTTGTTCTTTCCCTTCAAAAAGGGAAAAGTTGTTAAAAGGAAGAAATCTTTTTTGTCATAAATGCTGTAAAAGAAGAGTTTGTGAAATTTTGAGAAAAAGACATAAAAATACTGAATATGCTTAACAAGTTAATCTTAAAATATCTTGATAAAATTAGCTGGAAATATATTAATACAGGTATTTTGGAAATTTGTTAACATTATAAATATTTCAAACACCATAAAAGTAATTAATCTCCTCCTTATCTCTTTTAGACAAAATTTAATTTCTTCTATATTGTTCTCCGATGGATATTTCTACCTCAATATCAAAAACTATATATTCACATTGTCATTTTTAGGGTTTCTTTCTATTAAATGACGATACAAAAGATTTATTGAATCTGTAGTTAAATGCTTTTACTTATAATGGTGATCTTTGCATTTCGGTTTTTATTCTGGACTTTTGCAAGACCAATCCAACAGAGCATTAATATGTTAATTTCAAACTAGAAATTAACGTATTTACCTTACTTAACTGATATAAATGAATGTTTAATATTACAGAAACAATTTATATCATATTTTAGCGAAATATTAAGCATTTTCTTTGAATCTTGAAATTAATTTGAATCTTAAAATTTTTGAAACAAAAATAAGAATGCTCTACCTACCATAAAAGGTCGTGTTAGTATCAACGTGAATTTTCTTCTAAACTGTTTTTTCATCTTAAATTCATTTGCTTCCTTCAATTAGTGTTCTTCTTTAAATAAGTTCAAATTAATAAATTTATAATTTAAGTTTCTAAAAGTTATGCTATAATATTTTTGCCTTTATGCGGAGTCAGGTTTTATACTGACAATCGCCGATATAAGCCAACCACTGAAGTATTGATTTAATACCCAGATAGCAATTTTAGTTTGCAGCAAGCTTGCCACAAATTTGTCATGACAAGAGTGCAAGCTTGCAGTAAGCTTGCAGCAAGTTAACGAAAGCTCCGAAGTCACCATGAAACGAACTTGCAGCAAGCTTGCCACAAGCTTGCCGTGCAAACTTATTGCAAAAACAGAGTACGAAACACAACCCGGGATAGAACTCGCGACCTCCCGGTTAAGAAGCGGAAACGCTAACCATTGAGCCAGTTGAACTCTGAGAGGAGAAGATAGATTTCGCTAATACATCGTTCGATTCGATTCGTATACGATTTATTTTTAACTATTTTCTGGCTTTCATTAATTTTTTGAGTTCAGAATATGATTTGAAGTCAAAGAGAGAGCGACTTTCGCTAATAACTACGTTTTGCTAGTAGAATAAATTATGAAATTAGAGTTCAAAAGTAATTACTTTAAAATGGGACAAAATGTCTAGTTATTATTGTTCAAAACACTGACTGTTTTTTAGATTTAATTTTGTTTATAAACGTTAAAATTTCAACATTAAGAAAAAGGCGATATAGTTTTCTTTAAAGTGAGAGTGATATATTTAGTAAAAAGATGGAAAATGTTTCAAAAACTTTTTTATAAAAAAGTTATTTTTTTCTCAAATTATCATTAATTTATTGAATTAATAAAAAAGAATTACGGTCTAGGAGATTCTATTAAAAATCGGATGATTTTTAAAACAGAGACAAAGATAATTATCTCTTTATTGTGCTATCTTAGCAGGAAGCTTGTTTTGCAAAATTGCAGCAAGTTTGATTTGCAAAGGAGGTGGCACTATTTGTCACATCAAACTTGCTACAAGTTCGATTCAAGTTTGACGCGTCAAATTTTGCCATGACAAGTCAAAATCAAACTTGCTGCAATTAACGTGCTATCTGGGTAATAGTCGTCTTTTCTAATGCCACTTTTAACCTGGGAGGAAGCTTGCTACGAAGACTAACGCGAATACGCGTAAGGGAGTTTGTGACACCCCAATTCATTATTTCGCTATTTAAACAAAACTAGAAACATTTTTTTTCTATATCTGCTACAAATGATCGTTGGAATCAGTTCTAGTTATTCAAGAAATTTAGTAAATAATACATTATATTATTTAGCGCATTGCAAACTCATAGAAGAAATATTTTTTCTATTTTTTAGAAAAGAATCATGAATATAATCGTCTTTACACAATGTGGATCATAAAATACTGTTTTTAATTTCTTAAGTACATAGGAAACTTTTTTTTGGAAACCAAAAAAAGAATTCATTGGGGCTTTATATTTAGATCCAACAAATTTATGGCGAAATTCACTTTTATTTTTCAGAATAGTTTCTACATTTTCAGAAGAATAGTTTGATGAATTCATATTCAACTGCGCCACTTCGTGACCATAGGATCATTAAGTCTTTACAAATGACGCGTCTCTAATTCAGCGCCACATCATTGGTGTTTAACCCCTTACCTGGTTTCCCTTACACCGTGCGTGCATCGAATTATCGCAGTTTAGAACTTAAAAACTGAATCAGAGTCATTCACAAACGTTATAATTTGATACAAAAGTTACGTGGAATCCATAAGCATTTCAACTATTCTTTAGGTTCTCAACTGAATCAAAATGGCAACGTATTCCCAAAATAGAAGGTGCCATCTAATCAGATAGTTGAGGAAACAAACCAGTTAAGGGGTTACGGTTGACCTTCTGGGACACAGAAAGTAATTACAAGTCTGATAGTAAAAAAACAAGCCCTGTAAGATCTTTGCCATAATACCTTACTTTGTAGAAATGGACGGTTTCGTATTGAAAAGCTCAGAATTTAAATTCTAACGATACAAAATGATGTATTAACTAAAGCGAATGGTATAGTAATAATAATGATAATAATATAACGAGTATAAAAATACTGATGTTTTAATGTAACGATGTGAATACGTATTGCCAAATTGGAAAGTGTCATCTAAGTAGGTAGTTCAGAAAATAAACCAGTTAAGGGGTTACGGTTGACATTCTGGTACACAGAAAGAAACTACATGTCTGACAGTAAAAATACAAGTCCTGTAGGATCTTTCCCATAATGCCTTACTTTGTAGAATTGGATGGCTTCGTATTGAGAAGCTCAGAATTTAAATTCTAAAGATACAAAATGATGCATTAATTAAAGCGAATGGTATAGTAATAATAATGATAATAATATAACGAGTATAATGCTACTGATGTTTTAATGTAACGATGTAAAATGATACGATAATGATATTAAGCTGATTATGTGTCCTAAATCAATCAATAAGCAATGCCTTCAGCTGTGATCTAGTGAGTGAGTGAGTTAAGACATTTCACGAGTGAGGAATATGAAACGAAAGAAGAAGGTTGTGAGTCCTACCCTTTTGTTGTGCTCCAAAACCAGCATTATTCAAAAACTGTTCGACCCACGAGCGTTTTAGAAAGAAATAGAAAGTTTAGAAACGAGGCGGTGCGGTCGGGCTGGATCCTAAATATTTTTCTTCCATTCGGAACACAAATATGTGCCAGTTTCTTCTGAAATGATAGGTCCAGGAAGCTAACATACCACCATTTATTGGAGCTAAGTCAGGCTTACAGCTCAGAAGTCGCCTATATATTCCAAGGTCACTTTAACAAACGAAAGATGCCACACTTCCTCTCTATCATGTAATTTTGATTAACATATTTGATTCGATATTCTAGACCAGTTAGGATTATAACCTTCACCATCATGCAATACTTTTTTATGAAGCTGTAATTTTTCAACATACTTTATGTTTTTAGCGGAATTCGAAGCATAAAGTAATGATGTGGGTCTCACAAAAGCTACACTGTAGAATAGTCCAATATTTATTCATATAACCGTTGTCTTTCCATTTCCTGCAAATCTTTTCCCGGATTCTATGAATTCATGATATACAGACATGACAGACATTCCTTTAAAATACTTATCCCATTTCTTTCCGAAGAAAAAAGAAGCAAAAAGTGGCCATCCCCTTCAAAATCCGCCAAAAACCAATTTCATTCCGTTTTCTCCCGAACCTTCTTCATGTTTTCTTTCTGCCTGTCTGGGTCCGCTCTCTTATTTCAAACCTGTCCTCCATATCTATCAGATTTCTTTTCCTTTATGTCTTTTCATTTTAATCTTCTTTTTCTTCGCAACCTTACGTGTCCCATCTCCCGATTTCCTTCGCGAAAAGTGGTCAAAAAATCTTTTTACACTTCTCATGAATGTTTTTTTCATCGCCTGGCGACCTAGTTATGGGCTGCACCCCGCAGTTTTGGCTTATGTCTTTGTTTATATACAGGCACATAGGATATCAACTATTTTCTTTTCTTTGGTAGGGAATTTTGAAGACGGAAGGAAAGAAAGGCGTTAGAAATTCAATGCATTTTCTCGACTCGAAAGGATATTTCGTTTCTTATGCATTACAATGAAGTTTGTCAATGTACCGTAATGCTATTTTTCAGTGTTTGGATCTGCTGTTCCTTTGAATAAAGCATTTGGAACTCACTTTTGTTTCTTAAACTGTGATTTTTCATTTATGGTTTGCGTTACTCAGTGATAAGAACTGGAAAGAATTATTAGGGAAGTGAACTATTGCTATATGCCGACCAGATAAAAGAGAATACACAAATGTTGCGTGTGGATCTCTCTTTCAATTCCATAAGATTATGTTCCTTCATTTATTATGGTCCTCCCGCTGGTGTGGTGCAGAAGTTTGGAGAGAGGAGTGTCAGCTCAGATGTCGCTCCGCAATCTGACGGCGGTACAAAATTACGAGATCCGCCCCAAAATTGCCCTCGTGTTGCTTCAAAAAGGGACCTTAATATAGCTTAAATAAACTAACTTCGTTTATTATGCATTAAAATGAAATTTGACAACATACCGTATTGTTATAACTCAATGCCTGGAAGTACTGATAATTTAAATAAGGGATTTAAAGGACTTTTGTCTCTTAAATTGCAATTTGCAATTTCTATTCCTTCGCTCGTTAGTTTTATTCCTTCGTTTCTTGTGCATTTGAATGAAGTTTGTCAGTGTACAGTAATGTCTTTCTTTCAACTCTTTTCCCTTTGAATAAGGTATTTGGAACTCACTTTTGTTTCTTGAACTGTGATTTGTCATTTATGTGTAGCGTTCCTAAAGGATATGAACTGAAAAGAATTATTAGGGAATTCAAAGATTTCTATATGCCGACCAGATGAAAGAGAATAAACAAATATTGAATATGGGATACACTACATTTCTTCGTTTATTATGCATTAGAATGAAATTTGTCAACATGCTATATTGTTATCATTCATTGCCTGAAACCACTGCTCATTTAAATAAGGCATTTAAAGTACTTTTGCCTTTTAAATTGCGATTTGTAATTTCTATTCCTTCGGGGTTTTTTTGTGAATTTGAATGTAGTTTGTCAATGTGCAGTAATGCTGTTTTTCAATTTCTCTTCCTTTGATTAAGGCATTTGAAATTAACTTCTGTTTCTTAAATTGCGATTTTTTTATGTATGGATAGCGTACTAAGCTGATGCTCCTCTGGATGTACATAGTGCCCACCAAATTATTGTCGGCGTTTCCTTACGACACGACTTTTGATCAAAGAATATGACGATAAATATTGTTACATATTCATAAAGTATAATTCAAAAAGTTATTTTAATAGCATAAACAATTTTAAGTAATTTCCACATGGCAGCCTTGCGTGGATGTGGCGCATCGACATTTGATTGGAAACTGAGTTCAGTCTTGGTATGTTAGGTGCCGTGAAAGGTTGCCACAACTTTTGTACTAAAGGGTTTTGATAGCTGCCACTTCTTAGAAATTTTGCTGTTCTTATTTTGTCCAAGTTACTTAAAACCGTAACTGCATTTAATATTACATGCATTTTACTAACATTATTACTTAAATCTAGACACATCCAGACTGAACTTAATTTCCAACCAAGTTTCGATGGAGTTAAATACCTCGAAAGTCTGCCATGTGGAAATTACTTAATCTTGTTTGTGTTAATAAAAAAAACTTTTTTTGTTGTAATCTCTACTAATAATAAAGGAGAATGTGTGTGTGTGTGTGTGTGTGTGTGTGCAATTTGAATTTTAAATCTATTTTGTTAAAGGAACCATGAATATAAAATTAAGAATAAGAGACTCAGTTGAAATTTTATTTCCGGCGGTCAAGCTAGTCGCCGAAGGAATGAATATGTAATAATATTGCCAGGAAATATAAAAAAATAGTATGTAAAGGAATTTAACAAATCTACATCAAACTGGTTTTCCAATAGAAGTTGCACAAATATTCTTGAATTTAGAATGTCCATAAGCTTCCACAACCTCAAGAACAGTTTCAACATCTTGCAATTAAGATGAAAGAGAAGAGTTTCGGGAAGCTTAAGAAGTACTTTAGAATGAGCTTTCTGTCGGTTGCAAGATGAGAAAGAATGTTCTGAGACTTAAACGGTGACTCTCAAATGGATTAGATATTGATTTAAAGAGACTACAACTATAAATTGCTGGCTTAAGTTTTAAATAGGTCTTCAGAAGGAAAAAATTTATTAGAAGTTGCATTTCCTACAAGAAGAAAAGAGAAACAATAGATATCACAAAGATCGAGACAAGATTTTTGAGTGCACATGGGTTTTATAAAATTGCTATGGGAACTGAATTATTATAGAGCCTTTACTTTTAGTTGAACAATTGTGCTTACTTAAATAATCAGATAAATTGCTACTAATCTAGTAATCAGTAATACACCATAAATGAATATATATATATATATATATATATATAAACTTATAAAAAAGAGCCAAATCATGTAAAATATTGTCTTGTTTTATATTTGTATCTTTTGTAACCTCGTTATTTCATAGAGTTACATTTCATTTAACTTATCTGAATTAGATTTCTGAAATGTTTACACGCATTATTGTTCCAAACGTGTTAAACATGAATATTATAAAAATCATATTTTGCTAAATTTTCCATACCAATATATCCATGCCATAGGACAACAGCCGTCTAAAATTACTGAAACAATATATATATTTCTTCAGATTTAATAAAAATTTAAGTGTTAAATAATTTTTCCTTTGCCTTAGTATATTACAAAATTGTTGAAAAAATATACCATGCGACTGCTGTGGATTATGAGATACTACAAAGTAAATTCTTTTTCTTCAGAATTCTGCTTTCTGTTGTTTTAGATAGATGGAATGGCATGTCAGATGCATGTAGGAAGTCCCCCCCCCAATTAGTTTTTATTTATTAAAACTAATGCATTTATTTGAAATGCATAAATTAATTTTCATTTATTTATTTAAATTAAAAAGTACTGCAGGAGCTCCCACCAAATGTTTGGTTATGTGAAATCTTTTATTTGCTGTGTGTAGTACAGGAAAATTTAGTGTTCACACTATGAACAAAAGACGTGTACATTAATAAAACAATATCGTACAATATATTCACTGCCTTTGGTGTAAGAAAAGTGAATGGCCTGTAGGTATTATTGCTTCAAAATTATGTTTATCGAGTACGAATGGTATGTGTAGAGTAGCATTTATTTTCACATACTTTCATTTCCTTAACTATAAGTAATTTTTTTAATATCCACACAGAATACTATAATATTCACTACGAAGTAATTAGTAAATGAAAGAATAATGATGTTGAAATTCTCTGAGTCCAAGAGTGTCGCCTGGTGGCTCTGCACGCTACTTCCGTTTTTTTTTTTTTTAATATTGTTTCTCCACTAATGCTTTTCCTGCTATGTGTTGTTGTGTGTGATGTTCGTTTTGTGCTTGTGATGCATGTGATGTATTTTTCTGCCTCAGCCAAAATAAACTAATGGATAATCTCTAAAAGTGGCCTTCGAATCCTTTTCTGACAGGTAAGGGTGAATTTTGAGTTTAATACTTATAGTTTATTGCGTGAATTTTGATCCAACGTTCAGATTCTGGTTGTCCATAATGCACAACGTTTTCTCTGTTAACACCATGGGAAGCAAATCATTAACGTTTCAACTCGGCAACTATAATTTTGGTTCTAGTTACTACCCAATTTTCTTCTCCTAACATTAATCATGACACTACTCTATTAATGGAAATAATTTATTAGCAAAGTTTATTTTAGAGAAAGCAGAACAACACAAACAAAGGATACGATGGCGAATTTGATATAAGCAATGGTAAGTATTGGTTAAATGTAAAATCAAAAATAAGTTCTGCAAATGTTATTAATTCGAGTCATTTCACTTTTAAACTATTTTAAACTAGCCTTAACAGTATTGATAAATACTTATTTCCAAAGACGGATGGTTGGGGGTTGGGTAGGATAATAGGGGGTACACGAAAACAAAAAATCTGATAATCAAGGGGTACGCGAGGGAAAAAAGTTTGGCAACCCCTGGACTAGATGAATGATATTTAGCGCATGGTTATATGGCCAGATTTATCGAATATATGTCAAATATTCGACCAACTGTTGAATGGTTGGTTTTCAGTCTGTCTATCAATTGACATGTATGTGAACGCTATAAATCAAAAGTGGAACAAGCTAGATGAACGAAATTTGCCCGTAGTTTCCATACTAAAAATTGAGATGTAGTATGTCAACTTTTAAGCCGGTCATTCACTTCACAGATAAACAATATATATTGGAACGTGAGAAGGAAAAGGCGATGAAAATTGATGGAAATGAGCCAAACGGCTTGCCATGGTTGGAATTCCGTCTGGATTGAAACCGGGACAAAAAAAAACAGAGGGACCCTGAAAGAGGCTATCGAAAAGAGCAATGCCTTGCGTGGATCTCCGTTGCCTCGCTTCGAGGGTAGCATAAATTACAGTCTGCTCTCTGTGGAAAATCGAAGAGCGATTGACAAGCAGCTGTAGAGAGGGAATGAAGATCGCTCCCCCTGCCTTCGTTCAGTGTTAGCGTCCTTTTTAAATACAAGTGAATGGCGTGCCTTTTTTCTCGATTAAAATGGGTGAAAAAAACCGAGCTTAGGACAAATGGCATGACTATACTTCAAGTGAATGGCTGACTTTAAATGTAATCAGCCAAAAGGAAAGATGACCAAACTGCATTCTCTATTTCTACGTTATCACTACAAGATTTCTTTATAAGTATAGGACGATTCTGAAGATAAAACGTGAGTTATGACGGAAGTATACGAGAAAGTGTAGGAAAACACGTTCAAACTGTTATAAAAATATTATGCAAAAAATATATATTTCATTCATTTAATGTAATTTATTCATTATTCATTTTTTCACAAAGAGAGTAAGTAGAGGAAACTCCTCCACAATTTTCTTATTTTTATTACTCATAAATATTCATCTTCTGTGAAGACTAATATTAAATCCTATGAAATTTTAAATGTTCTATAGCCTATTCAAAGATTTCCCGAATAATTAAAAAAACTGTAACCATAATTTACTAAACTTTATTCATTATTTCGAAGGAAAATCAAACTCGAGAATCTTTCAAAATTTCTGCTCAAATAACAGCAGTGCAAGTCAAAAATTTTCCATCGAATTTTTTCTTCCTTCCCAGGAGTATTATTGAGTACAAAATATGTTTAGAGGCAAGGAATTCGATTAGATGTAACATAACTTTGCTTTTCGAACTTACTTTTCGCGAACTCCTATAATATGTTAGTGGAACTGTCGCAAGTATTCATGGGTAAAATGACTTAGAACCCTGGGGAAATAAGAAAAGAGATTGTCTTTCGATGACGATAATGGACAGGAAAAAGTTGGAAACTGAAAATAACTTACAATGTGTTATTTTCAAAGAATGATATATTATTACATGAAAAAAGCGAAAAAAGGAAATGTTTGAACCTGAATTACAAGGAGGAAAAAAATTAAATTTTAGAAAGTAAGAGATTTAAAGAATATTTTGAACTAGAAGTAATATTATATATCAGATAGAAATTTTTAAAAAATAAAATATTTTATTTTCAAAAAAGCAAATTTTTCTTATTTGTGTAGTTAATTGTTGCATCATATTTTTTTAGTTTAAGAAGTATATATGATGAGATTCAATTTTCGGAATCCGTGTTCTATGCAAATTCATTACATAACAATTAAATATTCTTTTATAGATTTCATAATTTAATTGATGGTTGATTGTATTAATTCTAATTTAAAAATGACTGTGGTGTTATTTCAGGCACAGAATTTTCAGTTATTCCCAGAATATTCCTTTTATTCAGGCCTTTTGTGCAATAACCCAATTTATTTTCCTACTGACATTCCGGATGGCCCTTATATTTTGAAACTTATTTCTTGATGAAACTATCGGAGCTATAAATTGAAAATATTTCTTGATTCAAATATAATAGGCTCATTTTCAGTAACTAACGCAAAATTCAGGAAATTACGAAGGCAATAATTAGACAATATTAAAAATTTTAAAACAATTTAAATTTTAAAATAATCCATTAATTTTAAATAACTAAACGAGACTTACTGATAATCATATCAATTTTATTGCTATAACCCTCTTATATAATTATATATCAATATATTTTCTTTCTTGTATTTTTATCACAGAACATGTCACAATAAAATTCAATTCGGTATCCTGCGATATTTATTATAAGGGTATCTATGCATTACATTATCACTCGATACAAGACTGAGAATACCTCGAGTCGTTGATATAAGAATCTGCATCTTAGTTAGCCCTATTATACTGAAAGGAAACAAACAAATGTAAAGTTTTATTTGAGCTGAATGATTGATATTTTGGAATTAAGGAGTAAGCAATTCACTATCGAATGCCTCCAATGCTTGTTCGGTTTTTTTTTCTATATTGAATTGAATAGGGATAAATAGAGTTCAAGGCAAAACTGCGTACTATCGAGAACGACACTCCTTCTCGGCTTTTGGAACGGAGTGTCTCAGGTTCGAGCCTGAATTCCCTGAAGATCCCTCATTTTTACGGATCTGGTATATGTAATCCAACCACTCGTCCCATTTTTAACGGGGCAGTCCCGTTTTTTTGTAGCCTGTCCCGTTGTCCCCAAGCACAGCTTCGGGACGCCCAAATGTCCCATTTTCAGAAAGAGAGCAACCTATGATAACAATTTCAAACAAGAAGTTGCCAAAAATCAAAAATTCCGACGGTAATGTCTAGTAGCCCAGCTATGACTGAGCATGCGCTATACGTACCACACATATGTGAGTTGGTATTAAGTCTCCTATCTCGCACTTAGTTCTAACTTCATTACACCGCATGAAGTGACAGATGGAATCATTGAGAGCATTTAAACCGAAAGTCATTGGATGAAACTGATCAAATACTTCGCTCCAATAACTCAAATCATACGAATTTTCGAATAATTATTGAATATATTTTATGTCTGCTCGACACTAATGCACTCGTAGAAAGGGTATATTTTCTTATAAATAATAAATTGTTGACGAGGTAGAAAACACAGCTGCAAGTCACAGTTTATAACACAACGTTAATTTTCAATGTAAATTTTAAGAAATCCTTTCAAAGAATTTCATTCTTTTTTTTACATCCACTCCAAATATACTAATACAAAAATGTGTTCTTCAAAAAATTCAAGATCATATGAATTATTTATGTTCACGCGCTTATTCCTGTTCCTTTCATTAATAAATAAAAAAAATGGAGAGGTATGTGTTTTCTTAATTCGCATAATATTATCTAAAAATTAAAAGTCCCATTTTGAGGAAAAAAATAAATGGTCACTTTAGGTATATGATAAATCCATCGAAGGTCAAACTTTCTCCCGATGGTGTGGCATGGAAGTTTGGATTGGGTGTTCATGTCCCATGTGTCGTCGTCGTTATCTGTCAAAGGTTCAGAATCAAGAAATATGTCCTAAAATAGCTCTAGTATTGCTTTAAAATGGGACGCAAATCTAAGCAAAATAAGCCCAAGATTAGTTAACCTTTTCATTCCTTAATGATTTTTCTACTGGTATTTTACATTCCTGATGGTACACGTATGTACCATCAGGGGAGAGAGGGTTATGGAGAGCGTACAATTCTGATAACGCGAAATGGTTTCAGGAACCTCTTCGGTTCCCTATAAACGCAGTTCGAGTTAATTTTGGACAATGAGTACATTTAATAGTTATTATTGGCTATCCCCAAGTTTTAACTTCTTCTTTCTTCTACAAAATCTGTGCCAACAAATCTGAAGTGTCAACATTTTTTATTCTGTCCTTTCACCTTCATCTGGAAAACCTTGCGGCGAAGTTGTTACCGATGGACAAAGGGTTGTCATTCTAACAGAGAAGAAAGCGTGACATTTTCTTGATGGCACAAGAGATGAGGTCAGCTCGGACCACCCTTCCCGTGTCTTCCAGAAGATGTCGCCTCTTTATTGATTGAAGGCCCTCACACTCCCAACAGTAGCAACGGAAGAAGAAGAATGTGGTTCTTTCGAGCTAGAATTAATGTCTCCGAGCAAGAGAAATAATAACGGAAAAGAGGAAGAAAGAAAAGGGAGAATATATTCTTCCATGTCTCTTTCTTCCAAAGCAGTTTGATTTCTTTTTTTCTTTTTGGAAATCATTTGCCTGGGACATTTCCAAATAGATTTATTTAGGAAAGAAAAGACGAGTCATGGAAATTTGAGCGACTGTCACTTATCATTTGTATTAATTGTTTCGGTCGATATTTTATACAGTTTATTTTTAGAGGTATTTTTGTTTGTGTTCGCTTAGTGTTTTTGTAGAGATTTCTAGCATTTCAGCGTCAAAAGAAATAATCTTTTGAATATTTGGCAAAGAAATTTATCAGCAATAGAGAATATTATGTTCATTTATTCTGAAATTTCTCTTAAAATGAATAAATGATGAATACATGAGAGACGGACTGTTTTGATAGTGACTTTACAAAGTTGATTATAATATGATAAAATCTTGATTACCGTCTAAAAATGAATAAATAAAGCTTATTTATTATTTATTCCTATTTACTGGCGTACTTCAAACACGAAATTATTTTTTGGTTGGTTTTCGTATTGTAGTTGTACAGATGGAAAAACAAAAGATTTGAATTTTCTTAGCTTTTAAACCTTGTAAGACATATGTAAAAGATTGTTATTTTATAGATGAAGGGCATTTTCTACTGGCAATAATGTTTCTATTATAATAATAATAATTAGTTATTTGACCTGTCCTTACGGACACACAAGTTTAGAGCCACTGTCAGTTCCGAAGAACGCCGGAAAATTCGATATTCCAGTACAACAAATCGATACAAGTACATAATTAAGTTCTGAAAATATTATAATATTGTATTGCCATCAAACACAAAACTGTATATAATTTCAGAACTCTAAAACATATCAGAAAGACAGTGAAAATTCGATTAAAAAATTACTTCTTTACAACCATGAAACAAATCAAGTTAATCTTCCAGCGGGCTCGCCTGAGCAAATTTTACGAAAAACGGGATTTTTCATATCCTGTTTTCACATTCGGAGTCAAAATAATGTAAACGTCATTACTATTCCTTCATGCGACTCTTCTCTTCAGGATTAAATGGGTTTATTCGAGTTTCAAGGTGATTTCATACTGCTTTCAGTCGTAAAGTTTCCAGTGAGAATTACGGCGATTTAATATTTCATTTTACATATCAAAAATATTTGCTATGCAATAAGACTGCTAATAATCCATCTAGACAAAGAAATTTCTTCAAAAACAGTCATATGATAAAACACTTCACTACTCGAGCCCAAAAAATCTGATCATCGCCATATGGCATTACCATGTATTTAAGTGTAAATTATACATCACAACCTGAAAAAGCAAGTGAACAGCAACCAGCATTGAGAAGAAAATCTTGTGGTTTGTGTTTAAAAGAAATAAAACGATCATCAAAATCCAGGAAATGCAGTAGGTACAATATATAGTATACTTGTAAGAGTCACGCTCTAAGAAAAGTTCAATGCTTCGAATGCACTTACAATGATTAGAAACTAAAATGAAAGTCTTTGTTGTACGATCTTAGTTTGTATTATAATCTTTTTTATTATATATTGCTTAATAAATTTTATAAAATAATATTACTAAATCCCATTACTTTCTCTGATTTCAGTATAATTTTAGGTTTTGCAAATAGTATTAAAATTAATTTCACTCTTGATGAAAAGGTTTGCTTTTCTGACGTGCCTCTTATTACTCTTATGAAATAGCTTACAAATTCCAGAGTAAAAGTGAAGAAAGTCATTGTATTGTAAAAAGTACGACACGCGCCCGCTAGTGTAAAAACTGGAAGGTTAAAAAACATAATTTTATCCTGTTCTTTGATTTCACCTGGATTCATTAGTTTTAATGCTACGGTAATAGTTTAGAAAAAAATAAAAAACACTTTTCTTGACTTTAACAGATACTAAGTATTAGTTCAGCAACGGATTCGGAAAACCCTCGGCGCTTTTGCGCACGCGCCTGGAGGAGTTATTTTCATGAAAATAGGGGGAAAGTGAAGAGTGGAAGGGTGATGTTTGCATTTTATTGAGCGTAATCTAACAAAGAACTCCGGTAATGCGCTCATATGACTCATTGCCTGACGCCCCGTTTCGGTGTAAAATCATTCAAAAGTGGTAGTCTCGGAATCCGTTGCAAATTTCTTTGCTCATGGCAATAACATCATGATTAATTTTAAAAATAAACCCCCAAAAATTTAGACCTGTCAACCAATCAACCAACTCCACAAAAATATACTGGGTTTCCTCAGATTGTTTTCTTTGGAGAAAACTTTCCTTCCCTGACTTCTTTTTTTAGGGGGGGGGGGATTTTACCCTCCCATCTGACTCACTTGCAGTTCAGATTTTTACTTTTGTAACTCTGCAATGAATTCGAAAAATATCTCTTTTCGTGTCAGTTTGCAACGGAAAACCTTTTTAGAAAAACATTTCTAAAAGCTTCGTTATGCCTCCCAGAATTCTTCTTTAAACAATTCAAGATATAACGGAAGTAAGTTTTCACGCTTCCCTTAGAATTGCTGGAATAACTAAAAAAGCAATTTTTGTGAAGTTTTTTTTCATAAAAAAATGTTGGAAGAATAAGCGGAAATAGAAAAGGTAGAGTTGCTGCTTCTACCGAGAATAGATAGGGTCAACAGTTCTGAATACCCAACAAAACTGGTAAAAAAAGAATTTACTTTTTTTAGTAAAATAGAATTATCCTCTTTCTTTACATTTATTTTATTTTTGGTACGAGAAAATAATACAGGAAATATGTTGAATACGCTGATGGAAAATAGCTTTTTTCCATAAACAAAGTAGATGAAGAGTAGTTTTTACTAGTTTTAAGTAGTTTTCCAGGCTTGAATCAAAAAGCACATCTGTTAGTTCCAAGAAACTTTCCATAATTTCAAGTATGAAAAACACAGAATAGAACTGGTATTCTTTCTCTTTCCTTGAACTGGTTAGCAACCAATTTGAAGAGGTTTTATATTTCCAAAATTCTTTCTTTTCAGAATAAAATTAATCTCTTCATTATGAAAAAAATATAAATATGTCTTTTCTTCTCAATCTAAATATTTTTCACTTTGATCTCAGAAATATTTTGGAAAATAATGCCGAAGATCCGAATATTTGGTAAATGCAGGTTCTGCCTATGAATTCTGCAATCGACGGAGTCCCTACCTGCAAAAGCAAAGTATTCTGTAGCGTAGCTAGAGGGAGCGGTACTAGCTCAAACATTCTGTACATAAAAAAATAACAATTAATGCAACTAATTCGTATTTTTCGACTTTTGTCTGCAAATTACAGATAATGTCAACGAAAGACCGATGATGGACAAAGGATTTCACGATCAATATACAGAGATCTAGGGCTTCAAACGATGAATTAAAATGGTTTTTTCCTTGGGTTTTACGAAGAGAAAGTATTGCAACCGTCAAAAAATTCGAACTCGAGATTTTGACGAATCTCCACGTTTTAGATCTCCCTGAGTCCGAAAAACACAATTTTGGAATTATGTCTGTCTGAACACGATAACTCGAAAACTAATAACGCTACAGGGATGAAATTTGATATATGATCTTTACACATAATCTGTAGGTTTCTGACAAATTTTGGTCAAAATCCGTCTTCGGGAAGTCTGTCTGTCCGTCTGTCCGCGTTCATGTGAACACTATAATTCAAAAACTTAGATACAATTTGGTGCACAGTTTTATCATCAGGAATGTAGGTACAATTTGGTACACAGTTTTATCATCAGGAATGTAGGTACAATTTGATACACAGTTTTATCATCAGGAATGTAGGTACAATTTGGTACACAGTTTTATCATCAGGAATGTAGGTACAATTTGGTACACGGTTTTATCATCAGGAATGTAGGTTCGTCTCAAATTTTGGGCCAAATCCGTCAAAGGGTTGACAATCTGTCGGTCTGTATATTATACAGACCGACAGTGTATAATCGCATATTTCTAAACATTATAACTCGTAAACCCTATGGCTTTGATAAAAAAAATTGGTATAAGGCTTGCTAACATTAATTGTAGATCCGTGCCCAATTTTCGTTTCAATCGGTCGAAAAAAATTTGTTCAAATCGCCTATTTACCTTTTCTCATCACACAATGACGCGAGGCCGTTATTGCGTGATTCACGTGCGCTAATGCTTTCCGTTTCTATAAACAAACTTCGCCTCCGAGCTTCCGATTCACAAACTTTTTTTCTCCACTGCGTTAGAGATGCTTGTTTTTTAATGTCTTTCAGCTCATTTTTTCTCCACATTTGTTAGGAGTATACGAGAAAGTTTAGGGGAGACTACTCCCGCCGGTTTTTTTTATGTTTATGTGCCCTATGTAACTTGTAAAAGAAGGGTGGCATGTTGCAACTTCTCACCGGGCGGCAGAAGTTACAGCTACGCCACTGAAAGTATTTTATTATCTTTTATTAGTGTGAGGCTTGCACCGCGCATCAGAAAGATGTCAAAGGAAAAGAATTTTATTTGCCCAGTAAATTGTTATCAACAGTTAATGCTTCTATCCATACCAATAATGATAACTTGAAAACCTCACTCGGATTCAGCTAATCAAGCTTCAAAGTTATTGAACAACTTTTCAGCAAGTTCATCGTTCCAGATAGTGTCCTTCTTCTAGCCATTATAAATAGACATCCTGAATTAGCTAGGGCATTCCTGGTTTTTGAATCTTCACATGGCTTGATATCATGACCCAGAATAAATTGAACTGTCTCGTTCGTTTGCTTAAAACTAAATATTTTCTGTTATATCGTAGTTTATATTTATGAAAAAGATTGTTGATCTCTTTAATCCAGAAGAAGACATTTTTCTTCTAGCTCCTTTAAACCCGGGCTATTTTAAAAGGATAAGACATAAATTGGACTCTCCCAACCTGGGTGGTCATTTACCTCACCACCACACTCCCTGCTGTATTCTTCCTTTAAGGCGCAAGGAAATGAGCTGTGATTGGAAAGGATAACTGGAGCCCCTACCACGCTTTATCTCCTCAGCGATCTCAGAAACTCACCTCCCCTCAAAAGAAGACAACCGCCTCAGACCGGCCTTCTTCGTCGTTAAGGGAAAATTTCTAGACCGCCTCGTTTGGTATGAGAGGGTTAAATAAAGCTTTAAAAGCATAGTTTCGGAAAAATGATCTTTGCTTCCTATTAATAAAGAGTTCCTTTCATATGTTTTATTTTCTGCTCCAAATTAATCGGGGATTCCCACTGCGTTATTGGAACCCCAAAACTAAATAACTTTTTTTATTTTTAATGATTTATTATAGCAGGTATTTATAATAAATGAGAAACAAAATAATACAGTTTATTTATAGATGACGTATAAACAGGGTCGGATTTAGCATTTGAATCGCTCCGTGCAAAAGTGAAAAATTGCGCCGCAATGGAACTACAATGTAAGCATTCTAAAAAAAATGAGACATGGTCTTTCTTACATTTTTTAGCGAAAGCCCAGAAAACAACAGTGTAATCGGTAATTGACACAAATACTTATAATAACTTTTCTCTTAAAATACTTCATTTTAAAAAAACAGTTAACAGACGAATTTTTTTTAACGAACTTTTAGTTCAGAGAATTCTCTAATAAATTCAGAAACATCTGAACTGTTACTCAGTTCTTACTCGATTCCTAATATAGCGAGGTCTGACAATCTTGTTGGAGACGTTGTTGTTCGCAAATAATTCTTCATTATTTTTAGTATGGAAAAACTACGCTCCCCGGATACAACACTTATTGGAAGAGTTAGTAAAATTCTTAAAACAATGCTCTAGTTTGGTGCAAAATTCACACAGACATTGCCTTTTATTTATAGAGATTACTTGAGTAGTGCCTTAAAAGTTTTGTGATCATTGGCACATAAAATTAGACTGTGTTATTGTTTTTTGAGAGTTTTTCCAGAAACTTTTCTAATTAATTCAGAAACTCCATCGTGATTTCCTCTCATTTTGTTTTGGCAATTTTGCGCCCTTGTGTTTGCTTTGGTTTATTTGGGTTTAGTGGCACAAGGGCCCATTTGGCCACACTGCGCCAAACGCTACTTTTTTTTTTCTCTCCGGCACGGACTAATGGAGTGTTCGTCCGGCCCTGGTGTAAACAACAAAACGCCAAAAGTGAAAATTCAAGCAGAAATAATAATAGTTTTACAGATGAGACAGATTTCAAAAATTGTTGCCAAATACTAAAATCAAAGGTTTATTGTTAACTTCTAACACTTTTCAGCTGACTACTTTCTTACCTCTTCAAAATACTCACTATACATTCTAATAGAGGTCCATTGTTTATTGTCATCCCTTAATTCTATTACATAATAAACATTCTTAAGATCTTTGATGCTAATGCTTCGCCTTTATTTTTTAATCATGAAACATCAATAATTAGGATTGCCATACGTCCCGTATATACGGTGCTGTCACCGTATTTCACTACTCAGTCCCGTATTACTATTTGTTGCGTTTTTGTTACGTTTTTCTCTTTAAAAGAGGAATTTCGATTTGTCATTATAATTTTAAAATGATTTTCACACAGTTTTATAAATATGTAAAAGAAGAAAATGATATAATTAAGAAAGTACAATCCACTTTAAAATATGACTGGGCTAAAAAGGATTGTCTTGCATCTTTTTATTATTCTACGTGTTGATTTTATTAGATCGCTTAAACTTTATTGATATTTTTATCAGAGTAAAATAAACCATTACCTACTCACTATTTTCATATTTTGTTTATTTAGCACTTAAACGGTCCGTATCAAAGCTTGGCAGTTATGGCAACCCTATCCATATTGTTACAAAAGTCTTTCTGTGGGTGTATGGTGTAAACAGTCCGACACGCAGGATAATGGAGAATGAAGGTTTATTCACACATATGCTGGAAAACACGTAGCACAGGTACAGGAAATAATAGTTCTTGCACAGATTAGCAACGTGAACAGGCAACAATTCACAGGTAATAACAGTTCAGCACTTCGATATTTAGCAACACAAACAGTCAGCAAATCACTAATAACGACAATAACAACACTTTCAATAGCGCTCAGCTCACCAGCTTCCCAGCTCGCACTGCAGACGAAACTCTAAAGTAGTTCCAGTGGATCAACACTCTACAGCTCGGCGTCTAACAGCTTACTAGCTCGCACAGCGGATAGAACTCCAAAGACGTTCGCGTTCCAAGGCGATTCCGATCGATCAACATCACCTCCGTCATCCAAGCGCTCACCTTATATAGACCCCCCCCGGCAGGCCATGACGTCACATAGAATCATCTAGTACATTCAAGCGCATCTCCTCTACTAATACAGATATCGAGAATATTCCAGCACCTTTGAGATCCCATATTTCGTCGCCAAGTTTGTCGCCAAGGTCAGGAGTCCAGACTTGGCTGCTGCCCGTCATCTCATACTTACCCCTGCAAAACTCTCTTCCCAACCATAAGACTCACATTACTGGGAAGCGACTTTCCATGTTTGTAAGAATATTATATTTCTATGTAATGCATTATAATTTGCCACACTTTTAATATACAGAAGAACTTCTGTTAACCGTCGGGACCAGGACTGTGACGGGTAATTGAATAGACGGACAACAGAAATCTCTTAATATGTATGTACAGGAACACGATTTCACTTGGTTTTTAATGATGAAAATCATTAAAAGTGAATAATACATACATATTGAATTTAAATGCACAAAATGATCAATATAAACGTCTGTAAAGGAACAGTAATGGACAGAAATGTTAATAAGTAATACTATAATATAATAGAGAATAGTTAGTGACACTATTTGGTTTGCCAGATCAATGTCAACTCCTCCGCCACCGACGAGTGGTCGCTTCCGCCATCATACAGTCCAGTCACTCCCAGCTTTAGACGGTAGAGAGTGACAGTAATTCGTGAACAATTTTAAAGATATCTATTTGTTTATTGATATCTTTTAGACGATGACTGATAACAGAAACTGACAGTTAATCGAAGTTTTGTTGTAAATAATTTTTAACGCCGTTTATTTTTTTTTAAATAATGCACTTTTTCTTTAATTCAAAGATAAAAGCACTTGAACTTGAACTTATAAAGAATAGCGCGAATCTTTTCACGATCCTATTCTTCCTTTCCGACTGTATACAGTAGAACCCCGGGAATTCCAACTACGAGTAATTGGGGCTGGCCTTCGTTCGGATTCCGGGCAATTCGGATTATCCGGGAAATTCGGTAAAATACTCTTGATATACCAAATGCATTAGAAATTGACTTTGTGTGCTCTGTGAAGGTGTACGGAAAGAGCACGCGACGAATCCCATTTGGCCCAAGACTGGTTTTTGTCTCCACCCCTTCAAGTCGAAAAATCAGGCACGTCCATCTGAAGTTCCAAAATTGCGCTGGCAGTAGTGGAGAGCGATCTTCTTCCCCCCTCTACAACTGATCTTCGATCCCCCTATTCCTCCCCCCACTCCGCGGATTACAGAATTGCTACCCTCGTCGCAGGGTGTCGATCTAGTCTATCGTTTGATGTGCCTACTAGCCTCGCAAAGAGTCTCACCAAAAAATCGGCGCACGAACTACTGGAGTTTGGTTTGGTTGGAAATCCGACTTTTCAAAGCCGCTATGCTATTTTCCATACGTTTCCGACCTTGATGAATGTTTTTTCCTCCTCGTGTACTAAAATTTCTTTTTTGGAAGAGATATGAATGGCCCGCTGAACAGTGGTAAAAAAGTTGAGGGTAAAAAGAAGATATCTGATTTTGTTTCCGCTAATTCTGTTACTGCTGTATTCTTTCTTAAAGACGAATTCGAATTCTTCATTCAAGTTAGAAATAAACATTAGCTTTGTTTCTCATTCGTAATTGTTATTTTCCCTTTACTTTTCATTAAAAATTTTTCAGAAAATTTTTAAAAAAATGTTCGGATTATCCGGAATTTCGTATTCCTGGGGTTTGGATTCCCAGGATTCTACTGTATAAAGTTCGGACGCTTTGCCGACTTTCTCTTTTGTCTTTGACCTCTCCACAGAAAACAAGTTACGTCGACTCCTAGCCATAGTTCCACTGTATAATTTCAAAATCATCGTAAAGATGAAATTTCGGTTTAGCTAGAAAAAATTACAATAAAGGATCTAATTGAAATGAAGATTCTTCTTCATTTCGCATAAATCTTGCATGCAAATGTATCTTCCAAACAAGCCCTCCTTTGTATTGGTAAACAAATACAGTAGAACTTCTGTTACAATTAACAAAAGAGCACTTCATCCTGGAACATTTAGAATAATTTCACAAAATATATTTGTAAGATTCGCGATGAAAACAGATTTAACAGAGTGGAATAAAGCCCGCGCAATGCGAAACCAAGGGCAAAATCAGAAAGTCTGGCGTCAGCGTGAGTCAGAGTTCGAAAAGCTATTGCTGCAGGGGTTGCAGGAAGGGAGGTCACCTTAAGGGAACTGGGACGTTATGTACCCTCAAAAAATCGATCTTCCAATTTTTAGCCTAAAGAAAATATAGCATTTTTCGCTGATTCCGGCACTGTATAATATGTATAGGTTTGAAATGCCGAAAGACATTAAATTAAAATTTTAAAATGCAAACAACTATAAACAAAGGTTTGTCTGTAAATTTGTTTTTTGCAGTTTTTTCAAAATAAAATTATGAAAATTAATTTCCAAATCTAGGTACGCATAGAAAAAATTGTTTTCATTGCATATGTATGATTTTTTTATTATAACACTTATAACCATTATACTCCTGATAAACCTGGTTTTATACATTTCTGAGCAGTAATATAATATTAAGGCGATATTTTTGATAAAAAAATATAACGTATTTTTGAGATTTTCTAGTTATATGATATTCGATATTTTTTTAAAATTTTTATTTCAAATGCATTATAATGAAAATAAGTACACTGTAATTATTAAGCTTTCCTTCACATATTATGCTAATTTTGTTGTGATTTTGGACAGATTTGTTTTTCCTGTGCGTACCAATGAGAAGATATGTGCTTGCTTTACGTTCCATCAGAGCACATTTTCGAATTGCTATTAAAAATTGCTATTCAAATACTTTAAGATACAAATATTTTTAAGATATTTTGTATTGAAAACATCGCATTCTTTCTATTCTTTTTATATGCAAAATATCCTATTAGCACAAGATATTGTGCGGTATCTCTATGACGTTGTCCGGTATTCGGAATGCCGTACAATATCGTGAAGATATCGTAACAATATTGTACAGCGTCTTATGTTATTAGGGATTTTAGTTAAAATTTAATTTTTACTTGGAAAAAAATCCCCTTTGTTTGCAACTGAAATTTAGACAGTTTTCATTGTTGAGAACGTCCCAGTTTAAAATTTGGTTTAGATGTATGATATCAACGTCCGGTTTTGAAGAACGCCAGGGTATTTCATGATGGACCTTGTAATTTTCAACTGTACGACAGGAATACAATTTCGAGGACAACTCTAGGGAAGACACACCCCTCTCCAAACTTCCGTGCCGCTCCGCGGGAGGATGTTTGACCTACTATGTCTAATTTAACTGTAACAGGCCCACATACACGTGGAGTTTCGGCAGAATCGGATTTCGAGCCTGGAATCATCAGGGCTCGAAGCTCAAACCATACCACTAGGCGACCCCGTCCCCTCACAAACTTTAAAATTTCACCGGAAGTAGTGCGGTATACTTCACACAACACACCGTACACGGAAAACTACAGTTGAAAGTCAAAGAGAAATAGTTGTGTCCGTTTCCGATATTGGCATATTTTTTAGATCAGTATAATTGAAGTGATGCTAACATTTTATATATTTTTATTTTATACCATTCCGACATTGTTCGATAAGAAAAGAAAAAAAATCTCTCTTAAAGTCTGATACAAATCACCAAGAGCTGATGAATATAACATTTTTTTGTAATTTTTTATACTTGCTTTTAACAGAAATGCGTAATTTGGCACAACGAACTTATTTCCACTAACCCGAAATGATTGAATTAAACTAAATCTAATTTTGTCTTGTTTTTCATAATTTGCCTCGACTTTCCTTCGTATTTAATTAATGCAATATGAACATAAAATTCTTTCTTTTAATATTCAACTATTATTAAACAGAAAAACGGGAATCTGAAAAAAAAACATATTCTTTCGTATTTTTAAGGTTTTTTGTGTATGCGTGGAAATGTTCATTCTATGCATATGTACCAAAACGGAATTGTTTTTATTAAATAATTTCCTTTAAATTATTCAATTTTTCTTTATGTTGGCTCGTAATTAAATTTAAAACGAAAGCATATAATAAAAAAATTCATTAATTTGATTTACATCACATTTTCATTTTTGTAAATGGGAAAAAGGGAAAAAAAATGTTTAATCGTAAAGCAATATATTTTCTTTTTTAGTATTTTTTTCTTATTTCAAAATAATGAATTCAAACTACTCTAGGCTACACTCAATTAATTTATGTTTCTCTTATTTTTTTACTGTTTCAAATAAGAATAAATATAACGAGAATTTAGCTTAACGATTTACAAGAGCTATAAACTAGACAATTTAATTATCGTTTTCATATCGAATATAATTTTTCTAAACCCTTTTTTATAACAGAATAATTCGTTTCTTTTCAATGAAATTTGCTAATTGTAGAATAGGAAATCGAATCTAGCCCAAGGATATCACAATTCATTAACATCAATATTAAGTAACTACATTGGAAAGCCAGGTCAAAATCAGTGTCTTATACCAGAAGCCATTTTTATCTCTTAGTAATAAGGCACCCCACATGTAGGGTTGCCATAACTGCCAGCCATTGATAAAGGGCGTTTAAGTTCTTAATTAATAGAACATGAAAAAATTGGGTAGGTCATGGCTCATTTTGGGTTAGTAAAAAAATCAATAAAGTTTATGCAATCTAATAAAATGAACACGCAAAATAATAAAAAAAGATGCAATGCTAATCCTTTTTAACCCAGACATATTTTAAAGCTGATTTTACTTTCTTAAGGTATCCAACTGGTTTAAAATCGTCGTTTTGATGAAATTATTTATGACTTAATTTTGTAGCCTGTTTAACCAGCTTTCTAAAACTGTCACACTTTTTACTCTACGTGAATTACAAATGGAGTTACAGCTGTTTTATTAACGAACTGTAAGCATTATTTTATGTTGCATGAAAACTTGAAATGTGTTTTCTGAAAAACTATATTTTTGAGGAAAACTGTCGACCGTAACAATGATTTCTCAAAAAGTTATTCAAGTATTGATATGAAATTTTCTGAGATTGTTTTCTGTAATATACTTGATGTTTTCCTCTAAAAACTAAGGTCAATTTTAAAATCAAGTATTATTTTTAAGTGCTTAAATGTAAACTAAAAGCCTTTTTATGAAAAATTACCAGTTTAGTAACTATGTTCAGCTATATCTCAAAACTATTTTGAAGTACAAGAAATATTTTAGAGCATAACACAGATAACTGTCATAAAAATGTACTCCTACAAGGATTTATGTATATTTAGAATATGATTTTGTCTATGGCTGTTAGCGTAAAGCAAATATTTTAGTCATTTTTCTTCAAATTTCTCAGTTTTTTTTTAAAAGTATTATTTTGAAAGCCTAATTTTACAATATTTTCATAGTTTCAAAACATATGCAGTTGAAAAATAACAATAAAAAATAAATATACGTTATTTTTCAAAAAAATGTCTCCGAACACAGTGGAATACCTTAATGATATCATTTTCTTTCACATAATTATAAAATTGGGTTCAAGTCATTTAAAAATTATAACGACAAATCAAAATGGCTTCAATTGTCTCGACTGGTAGCTTGTTTCTTTCGTCCGACCTTTGTGTTGACATTAGGGAAAATATTCTTTCCACATTAGCATTGTGGGATGGAATGGCAAATACATACTCGCATAGGTTTATTATACAGGACTTCCAATCGATATACTTTGTATCTGCAGAATTTAGGGTGAAAACGAGACAAATAGCAATACAGGACTGAGTATTGTAATGAAATATGATGACAGTCCCGTATATACGAGGCGTATGGCAACCCTACCCATATGACCCGTCTTTTTGTGATTAAACCTTTTTGAGAGAAAGGAAGAGGAGCAATGTTATTTATAAATACCATGGTGTGTTGTTAATATTATTCTAACGATGGTATGATGATGAAATTTTAAATGATTTACGAAGCAAAAATATTATACTCTTTTAAAAATTTGATTATACAGTTTAATGGATTCCACAACTTTCTTTTTAATTTCTATAATGATTCCAATTGTTTTCAGAAGGTTCCAGAAAGTTCGAGAGATTTCAAAAATAATCTAGAAATTTTGTATGAAGTTCGAGAGTGTGGTGTTTCCCAAACGCTACAGAAGACTCTTAACTTCTTGAGGACAGTAATTATCATGAGAAGATGATTGTGGTTGAAGATTTGATTCCACCAAATATTTAATTTGACACAGTGAAGCATGTCAGCAATATTGAATGGCAAAAATTTCACTCAAAAATATTTGAGTGACCTACCACCTATTGCAACCATATTGGAGTGAGATGAGGTCGATTTGACACTACAGTATTGTTAGTCACCTATAGAGTCACGAGTGCACTGATTTCCATCAGAATCCCTTCACCCATTTTGCACACAGCCCAAGAGCTCCAATGCGTAGTTAGTGTTATAAGGCGTTGATTATAAAATATTTGATTCGTTGCATTTTCCTGGAAGAATTATTAGAGGATATTCTTTGTTACAATGAAGATGTTGGAAGGTATTTGCTACTTCTATCTTTAGCATCGGGTTGGTTGGAAATACTGAATGATACGATAACATAAAAGAAAGGAGACTAATGTTTTGTTTCTCGAAACGCTCAGTATAAGTTGCTCACGACCCGAAGTTTTAGATAAAATATCATGAGTATTATTTAATTTTGAAGAGTGTGATCATGAAAATTATAGTCAGGAGTAGAATTATTAACCAATTAACGCCCAACTAAATTTAAAACATAGATTTCAGTACATTTCAATTCAATTATGTTGAAATACCAAGATTAAGAAAACAGTGAAGTAAAATTAAATTTCAAAAAGAATTTTTTCCGTTCTTGCTTTCAGCCTATCGTGTGAGGAAAGAAACTATCTAATCGAGTGCGCAATGTAGCTGAACCAACACTTGAAAGTATCGAAAGTACTCTTCCGGAGATCAATAGCAGAACAAACTTTCCCTTCCTCCGAGACACAGGTTCGTTCCTTCAGATTTAGTTGTACGAAAACTGTAATTTCATCGGATTTATTTATGTGAGATATTTAGATAAAATTATTTAGTGAAATCTGAATTAAAATTTGGGACCGTTCATTAAGTTGAATCTGTAACCCAGATACTATATAAAAGAAGATATACTGACTAATATATTTACTCACAGCCTAAGCCACTGACTCTAAGAACATAAAAGAAAGGAGACTAATGTTTTGTTTCTCGAAACGCTCAGTATAAGTTGCTCACGACCCGAAGTTTTAGATAAAATATCATGAGTATTATTTAATTTTGAAGAATGTGATCATGAAAATTATAGTCAGGAGTAGAATAATTAACCAATTAACGCCCAACTAAATTTTAAACATGGATTTGAGTAAATTTCGATTCATTTATGTTAAAATACCAAGATTAAGAAAACAGTGAAGTAAAATTAAATTCCAAAAAGAATTTTTTCCGTTCTCGCTTTCAGCTTATTGTGTGAGGAAAGAAACTATCTAATCGAGTGCTCAATGTAGCTGAACCAACACTTGAAAGTATCGAAAGTACTCTTCCGGAGATCAATGGCTGAACAAACTTTCCCTTCCTCCGAGACACAGGTCCGTTCCATCTCATATGAAAGAACAACAGTAGAAACATTTTCCTGGAGGAATTCTCAGAGGGTATTCTTTGTTACAATGAAGATGTTGGAAGATATTTGCTGATGCTATTTTTAGTTCCTGGTAGGCAGGAGATATTGAATGATAGTATAGCATAAAAATAGAGAGTCGAGTAATCTTTTGGTTTTTGTAAACGTTCTGGATGAGTTTTTCACGGTCCAATGTTTTAGTCAAACATCGTCTGTCTTCTATGATTTTGCAGAATCGGGTCATGAAAGTTGTAGTCAGGAATAGTATGCATTAAAATAAAATAAAAGTAACGAAATTTGAAGAAAATACGTGATGAATTATTTATATATAATTCAGTTTTTGATCATATTTTTTTTATATCAATGGAATATTAATGTTACTTCACTATCAATCTTTAAGAATTTAAATTAGAATTAAAGTTTTTTAAAATTTAAAAACTTGGATATTTAAAGCCAACATGAATTTTAATGGACACTTAATTTGGTAAAAACTCCATTATCATGTTGCCACTTGATTAATGTTCCATTTGAATATATTAAAAATTCACAAAAAGCGAAATCCAAGATTTTGAGGTAACAATATAATTTTAATGTTACCTCAATGTCTTGTTTTTGCTAGTAATCATCTATCAACCAGGATCAACAATAATATGCTGCTATTTATAATTGGTTTAATTCGAATTTTCAACAAGAAATACACAGAAAATAAATAATTATACAAAATATAAAACAGTCAGTAGAAAAAAAGCAACAGGAAAGATTGTTTAAAATTTCTCCCTTTTAAAAGTTCTTTCACTTATATTCAAATATGCTTCTGAAACAAAAAATAGAGAATTCAGAAAAAGTATAATTATTGATTACTTTTGATTTTGATTGACAGATAATAACTAGTATAAACAAATTCCAATTCAATGATCACCATCGAATTATGGGTTTAAATGTAAGAAGGATTTTTAAATTATCAAATTGATGCTTATCTACTGTATCCAAACTGCAATTCCTTCAGATTTAATTGTACGAAAACTGTAATTTAATCGGATTTATTTATGTGAGATATTTATATAAAATTATTTAATGAAATCTGAATTAAAATTTGGGACCTTCATTAAGTTGAATCTGTAACCCAGATACTATATAAAAGAAGATATGCTGACTAATATATTTACTCATAGCCTAAGCCACTGATTCTAAAAACATAAAATTCAGCAAGTAATTGCTTCTGGGTTAGTAGGCGCTCACTAAGAAAGGATTCCCCAAAATTCGAATTAGAGTTTGTAGCGGTTACAATTCACTGCTTTCTCCGTTTTATGGTAGGTGGCGCTACTAGAGCCATCCGGGTTTTACCCATAATGCCTCTCTCTCTTCTTTACTGTGTACTTGTCTTGTGTTGTTGTTCTCTGTCTTGCGTCTTGTACCTTTTAATGTACTGTGTCGTGGAACTTAGCCATCTAATAAAAATGGTTCCTGAAATTGAATTAATTCTTCAACAGCGGCATTCCATATAAACATGAGTCTCGTCCCTCTACAAATTTTAATTAATTAAAATTTAATCGAAATTTGCACTTTTTCGCCTTAATTTTGTTGCATATTATCGCACAAAAATTATTTCTACGTCGTCTTAAAACACAAAAAATAGCTTTTCAGGCAGCTAATTCATTTCCTTGAGACATTTTCTTTAATTCGAAAGTATTAATTTATTCAAAAATTTTCAAACACAATATTTAACAATGTTTTTTATTGTTGAAATGAAATTTGCAGAAATTTCATTGTTTTCTCAAATCTTCCAGTCACGATTTTTTGTCATTGTTAAAACCGTCTTAAAGATATTGCTTTCTTCGGACATTAACTCCTATGTATATTTTACGCTTTTGCTTTTATCACGCTAATAACCACTCTCTTCTGCTTAGATATAGTTAAACTTCTCGTTTGCTGATATATATGCACATTAATATACTATTTAAACATTGCTTATTAAAAATGTTTAATTTTCATGGGCTATATGGCTGAAATAGTAATTTTTGTTTCATATTTTATTTTATTTAATAATTCAATACTTTCAAATTATGCATCGTAAGTGTTTTTAATGTGTGTCTTATAAGAATTTTATTTCACTTTGTAAGTTTTGTTGATTTTCATTACATTGTTGAATTCGCACTGGCTTCAAAGTAATAATTCTTTCTAAACATTTTTGCATTCTTTCACAGACCTGTACTTTTAGCGGGTTTTTTCAATCATTACAACCAAGCAGTGTCGTAAGACTTTAATGTTTTCTTCAAATATTTAATCTCACGTTTCGCTGCTGTTATGAACAAATTTATATATTCTACTTTCCTTCTTTTTATTTAGCGCTTCTCTAAAATTATTTCCACTCGATAAAAAATTTTCTACTTTGTTGCCTATAAATAGCAATAAACAAAAAAATGTGTTTTTTTTATTCTTCGTCACATATTGTTTAGCAACGGATTCGGAAACCCTCCGCGCTTTTGCATATGCGCCGGGAGGAGTTATTTTCATTAAAATTGGGGGAAAGTGGAGAATGGAAGGGTGATGTTTACATTTTACTGAGCGTGATCTAACAAAGAACTCCGGAAATGCGCTCATATGACTCATTGCCTGACACCCCTTTCCGGTGTAAAATCGACCAAAAGTGGTAGTCTCGGAATCCGTTGCTGAACAGTAGTTGCATATCGCGGGCGAAGCAGCGACGAGAAAGTATAAGAACAAAAACAAATACAAAAACCTTTAAATTACTCGAAAAAATATTTCAGCAGCCAGCGCTAAATATATTTTTCCGATATTTGATATCGGAAAGATTTATTGCAGGTACTGATTCCAAAGAACAAAATTGGCAACATACATTCCCGCCAATGGCGAATACCAAAATTCTGTTTCTATTTCATTATGTTTCAATAGAGTATGTTCAGCGAACCATACCAAAGTCACACCACCGCACCACTAAGCTTTTGTCACTAATTTTAAGATAAATTGAATCAATTTTCTATCCAGAGGGGTGCACCGAAGTCGATAAATCCCATCTAAACCATCTGGCAACACCGCAAATAGTTGCGAGTTTTAGTAAAGGGTAATTCCGGAAAGCAATTTTTCTCTGCCAACTGTTGGCGGAATGTTAATTGAATTTTTGTCACCGCTTCCTGTGGCGAGCCATTTGAAACTCTCCAGTTTGCGCCAAACATGTGAGACTTTTGGATTGCTGTTTTTGTTTTTAGGGGAGGATAAGGAGTCCGTGAGATTTACATAATCCAGCATGCAAAATTAATTTACTTTCACCGTAAAGCAGGCTAATGTGATTAATGGATGGAAATAAATTAAGAGCGTGCTTTTATTTCAGAGTGGTTGGTTTAATTTTAATTACAGGGGAAATCCCGAGGAATCTTCAGTGATAATTTAAATGTAAAACACTTGAGCAACATTGAAGTGGTTTCATTATATCAAGTGTAACTTTTCTGAATTGCTTTAAAATCAATATTTTATTTAAAGGTGTTACAGCAGTAGAACGCTTTCTTCTGCGTATGGGATGTTGTACAGATGCTGTAACAGAAAACCATTAGTATTTCCTTACCCTTCCTGGATTTAATCTCTATTTCCTCTCATCGGCTTGTCGATAGATTTACAGTCTAGCCATTTTCTACAGTGCTACTATAGGACAATTGCTTCAGCGGATACAGATGCCATAACAGTAAGTAATTTCGGATTCCATTCTCTTCGTGGATATATCCTGCCTTTCCTCTTCTGAACCCAGAGATAATTTTATGAACTTGTCGTGTTCCAAAGCACTGTAAGGTTATTTTTTAACTCGACTGGTGCAAATGCTCTAACAATAACCCAACAGGATTTAATCCCCTTGGTTGATTTAATCTGGTTTTACTTTTATCAAACGATAGATACTTCACAACCCTGTCATTTTCTATCCTTCCATATGTAATAGATAGATTTATAGAAGAAATGATGGAAAACAAGAATAGCCAAGCCCATGTTCGGTCGAAAGGGACAATACGTTTGAGAAGAGAATGGGCATTTCCGTTTCACCCCAAGTTCTCTTTGTTTTGAGAAAATTCGGGATATTATGGACTCTCATTCTAAAAGTTAACAATGTAAATGATCACGAAGAAAACAAAGTGTTTACTATATTATCTACTAGCAGTGCGCGCAAGGTGTTGCCCGTGGCATAATGACTTCAACAAAATAAAAAAGACCAGAGTTTTGAAAACGAAATCAAAACACACACACACACATATATATATATAGTTAAATATTTTACAAACAATTAAAACTCAAATAACATTTTCAGTATATACACCTATTAAGCCAATAATTAAAATTAAATAATGTTACCTTATTAATAATCATACAATGAAATACAGAAAGATAATTAGATTTTAAACTATTGCTATGAAAAAAACAACCCAGAATTGGAATCAATTATATATATATATAATGAAAATATTATTTGAGTTTTAATGGTTTAAAAAAATATATAACTATATATATATATATATTATTGATTTCGCCCTCGATATTTAGTTAAAGTACACGCAGGAACTTTCTTTTAACTAAAGATATCAGCATATACGCGCGACTATCAAACATATAAAACAAATCAGTCAAATGACACTTAGATCAGTAAAATGAAGTAATTAAGATTAGCTGACGCAATAAAATGATCGAGAATATGACGTGACTGTCTCTTGCTACCGCCAGCCAATCGGATAGTTGAAATGCATTCTGGGAACTCAGAGTAACTTTGGGTCGGTCGAAAGCTTCTTCGATACGGATAGAGAAAATGTTTTGAACTCATCAATAAAAAAATTCATAGAAAATCGGAGAAAAAAGATATCTTAACCATTCTTGTTTTAAAACAGGAATAAATATTCCGGTTTATACCTAAAAAAATGAAAATGATATCGTTATTAGAAAATTGGATGCAAGAAAATAAGATTTGAAAGTTAAAAATATAAATGAAAAGTGACTATTATTTAAAAATTTCTCAAAATTCAGTAAATTATGTTAAAAATTCAAAACAAACTTTATTATAACAAAAATTGTCTGTTCTATCCAAAGGTACATTGATTGTATTTCAAAAATCATTAGAAAAGATACTATAGCCGTAAACGTGACAAAAATGACCCAAAACCACACAAAACATTAAATAAAAAAATTTCAAGATTAGATTTTAAAATTCTGGCTTCTAGGTACATTGAGTCACCATTACGATAATCTGTGTGCCAAATTTATGGCTGTAAGTGCTATAGATTCGTCTGGACATCGCACACACACAAACACACGCAAACATTGACTTTTTAAGTATATATACGTAACTTCCATTGCAGATACTTTTAAAGTTAACAATATATTTACTGTTAACTCTTTGGCATTGCTTGTTAACACCAATAGTTTTCGTTTTATTAACTACTTCAGTGAATGATGCTAATATTTAAACCTCAATGAATGACAGAGCGTAATGTTATATTAAAGTGATTAATTTCTGATATCTTTTGGTAGCTTTGAAAAAATTATATTTGAAATTAAGATCTACAGTTGGGTTGAGATCCAATCATGGTATAGCTTTCATGATACCCTTCAAGGTTTCCTACATAAATTCAAGATAATAAATTATTGCAATTCGCTCTCTTTTTCCTTCATTAGTAATCCTTTATGCTTAAGTCTGCTCTTTATATAAACATTTCATCGGAAAGTTACGTCTTAGTGGAACTTCATGTCTTGTGTTCATATTTTATGAAAAAGTAAGCTCACCGTTTTTTAAACAGAAGTTAATTTTTTAGACTACAACAAACATGATGAGACACAGTGTGTGTTACCAAGTGACAAAGCATTTTTATCAGCACATAAAAATTTTACTCTACTTCATGCTCTGTAGAAACTCTTTAAGTCCAAGAGTGTCGCCTGGTAGCGCTGTGCGCTACTTCTGCGTATTTATATATTCTCTCTATCTAACGCTTGTCCTGCTATGTGTTCTTGGGTGATGTTCATTTTGTCCTGTATATGATGTATTGTTTTGCTTCCGCTTAAATAAATTAGTGGATAATCTCTAAAAGTTGCCTTCTAGTCCTTTTCTGAAAGGTAAGATAAAAGTTTTGATGTTTTACTAATTATAATTTGTGAATGTTCAAAGTTTGATCATGCATTTCTAGTTTTAGCTAATTTTCAATTCTTAAACCTACTTTCAGAACATCGTCAAACAGTCCTTTAAGAATTTTTTCTTTCTTTTGGATGAATATTTCTATAGTTTTATGGTTTATTATCGGCAACGAAGTCTTAACAAGAACTATTAATGAGTCGATCAGACTTTAAAGCATTCTGTCATTTCAACAATATTTTCTAACATTTACAATGAAATGAACAAATATAACAAATATAATATTTCAATAAGATGTCTTTCTAATATTCTAAAACATTGTTGATAAGATTACCATATCTAAGTTGAGATATAAAAAAGAAATGCTTTTCTTCTACATCTACAGACTGAAATTAAAGAAACTTTCATTAAGCAATGTTTATTTTTTCTTCAATTGGTTTTCACCAAAAAAAGAAAAATCTAGCACAACAGATTTTTTTGCATGTCAATAATCTTTTAATTTGCTTGTATTTCTGCAATATATCCTTTTCCTATATTGATATGATATAGCTTTGTGTGAAGTCACAACTGGCTACAATGGCTGGATATATATCTATATTTGTAAAAAGACTTGTGTTTTCCTCATATTCTCTCTAGTTTCATACCTCACAAGTCTAAAAGCATGTCTTAATATGAAAATTAAATATCGAAAAAGAGAAGTGTAGAATGGAACCCAAATTACAAAATTTATACATTATCAAACAATCTGTGTGTTAGATTGCAAAAATTGCATCTACATCATTTTTCGGTTTTATCAGTATTTTTAATTATTTAATTCTTCGCCACCAAAGTTTATTTCATCTCTGGTGGCATCTTTGACAACTTTTGAAATTCAAACAATAATTTTTAGCCGCTTCATTAAATATCTAAATTTTCTTAATTATTTACTTTGTATTCGACTTAATTATTATTTGTCTTAACTTTTGATGTTGTTTCCATTAATGTTTCAACTTTATTAATTCTTAAATCTAAATTTTCCAACGGGTCTATTTCCTCGCCATCTTGTTTCGCGTAGGAATTTGGCGTTATCAGGTTTTGGCGTCTCTGGATGGAGGTTTTTCCGTTATGTAATTTTAGATTCCTTTGTGCTTGACTGAACAAGAAGGAGGTGTGTTTTCCACCTGCGGGCTCCTGGAGGACGTTGGGCCTTCAGGGTGCTTGCCTCTGCTATTATACTGATGGGTCCCGTAAAATGGTAAAGAAATTAATCTGCTAGAATTTATCATGTTTTTCTAAAACAAATGTGAAGGTGGTTGAAGTTTGATTAATGACAACAGGATCGTGCTCGTTCTGTGTTTTTCTTTGCTTTTTTCAAGTTTGGAATGGAAGCCGTTGGGACAGTTTTGCGTCCTTCTTATAATCTATTTAATCAACGGGCTGAGATTTTGACGACTTTCAACAATCAGTAGATTGAGTGAACCTGTTTTCATGCTTTTAAGCATACAGTTTCAGTAACTAGATAAATGACTCAACCTACCATGCCCTGCAATAATGGATTGCAGCACTGAACAGCCTGCCCTTCGATAGCTTCCATTACGCGATGATTGTGTAAGTGATGAAAGAGCTGCTCAAGCACTGTAGGGATAAAATTTTCAGTGCCTTATTACATTGCCTGCTGTGTGTGTAGCTTCATGTTGAGAGGTAACAATTCCTCTTGAAGTTGGTACGAAAATTTGATTATGCATTACCACTATGAGTGCTGCTTCCAAAAGATTCAAGAAACTTGTGTTGTGATGCTGAACAGTAGGGGAGAGTGGGGCACCTTGAACAGGTCTTAGATATTATTGCATGTGCATTCAAAGCTAATGTAAAATATGAAAAATTTTATGTTCTAAAAAAACTTTATTATGTCAGTAAATGAAAGCCAGAAATACAATTAATTACTGCATCAAGAAAATAGAGAAAACTAACTTTTAAAATATTATATGAAATGTTTCAATGTGCCCCTTTGGGTGGGGTAGTTTGAACCTCCAGGAGGGGCAGGTTAAACCCATGTGAAATATCACTACAAACTAACGAAAGTGATAAATGCCTTTTCACTGACCACTTAGAATTGATATTGGGCACTTAGGAACACATATTCTGACAATTATTATTTTTAATGTAGACACTGAAATGCAACATCGATCGAACCCTCTTAGTGGAAGCAGTTGTCGTTGGTTTCCGAAGACACATCACAATGTTATTTCTGCTTATGTAACTTTAATCTTCTATGTCTGGTTTAAAAAATATTCCAGTCAGATTATATTGTCTATAAAAATCAACTTCATATATATCAACTTCGTCATCTTCTCATGTTAGATTAATTATTTTTCCAACATAATAAAGGTTTTTCTGTTTAGAATCCCAAGTTTATTTATTCTTGAATAATTAATATAAAAGTCCCTTGTATCAATACAAGCAAAGTTAATGACGAAAAAATGGTTTATTATTTTTTATTCTAACTAAAACACTATCCTACTCTTACACCTTTAATAATAAAAAATTAATAACATTTTTAAACTTTGTGTAAACATCATATTTATTTGAGCATTTTTTTTCATTTTTGATTTAATTTACACCATTATTTAAATGATGCTTGATTTTTTGGTTTGATATTTAAATTAAAAATTTAAATTTATCTAAATTAAACTGACTTAAAATTTAATGTTCTTATATTTCAATTCATTATTATTGTTTTTATTTGATATTTAAATCAAATAGGCTATATATATATGTCTGTCTTGAAATGTAAAATTCATAAATCAAATAAATAAATATATATTATTCTCTTCAATACATTAAACAAAACATTACTTTACTCATGGGGCAGATTGAACATAGGTTCTAACTGCCCCGTTTCTTGTGGTTCAATGTGCCCCGTTGGCTGCCATCTTAAAATATTTACTTTGACAGAGTTATGGTGCAACACTTACATTTAAAACTATGATACAAATCATCATCTGGAACATTACAATCTGTTCAGTAAAAGAAACTAATTAAAAGCACATTCATCAAAGCGGAAATAAACTGTTATCTTACCCGTAAGATTTTACTCTCATATGTGGATTTTAAACACAACTTTCTACAATGGCATCAAGCAAGGGAAATAAGCAAACCTTTGCATGAATCATATATTTAGTACTAGTCGATAGTACTGTGGTAATATCTAGTGTGAGAAAATAAAAATAAAAGAATAAATGCCGATGGTTCAAGGTGCCCCACTCTCCCGTACGTGTTAATCATCAATCAATTTCAGTACTTATCATTCTCATAGTGGCCACTGTGAATATAGTAAATGTTTTCTCATTTAATAATTTGATGAAGAAGTTTGCAAATTATATATATGTATACATGCATATACATCATGGTTCAATACAAAATGTGTTCGAGTTGTGCATCACTTAAATTTTATTTCCATTTTTCTTAACTTAAAATGTTGTTGGCAGTAATTTTCTAAATTAAAAATTGTTAAATAAAAAGGATTGAAATTCAAATATTTTGATTTTGTTTTAATTTCTCTAATTTGATTTCACAATTTGCAATGTTCTAAGTTTTTTCAGATGATTTAATTTAGTGGCTAAGTTTTTCAGGCCTGCAAAGGTAGGTAATTTATATGAGTGTAGCTAGAATTGCTTATTATTGTGTTATATATTTCAGTACTCAGTATTGAGTTAATAACTTATATATGTTAAATAAAATTTTATCATTGAGCACCTACCTTGCATTAACGTTTCATAATAATCCTAGCTACCCCATCCAATACTGTGGTATTCATTTTTAATTCGCTTTACAATTTTACATTTTTTAGATTTCTCATTGTACAATTTTTTAACACTTTTGGCTCTTTGAAGATGAAGGAAAAAGTATTAACTAATGAATAAAGAAACTGGCATGAGGCATCCACTTTTAAAATATAAAAAAAACCATCAGCAAACTATTTCTAACCCAGAAAAATTTTAAAACTATAAAAGCAAAATCCTGAAAAGATGCTGTTTTGCTTCCCCCCCTGAGAGAGACATGAACTCATCTTAACGAACCAAACTTCTGTTTTTTCCTGACCAGAGATATGTAGCACCTCTGGCCAACGTATCTCTCTTTTGCTCAACAAACACTGACAGAGCTTAACCGTATTTATGTTACTTCTACGTACCGCCTACAGGAATGCTTTACCCAGTCCGTGCTTCTCAGAGTTATACCAATAATGGCACTGTCTGTTTACCTTTTTTACCCGGCCAGCTTCTTCAGTTGAGCTTGGTTATCAATCTTGGGCGCTATATACCAAATGCGTTTTCCTCTCTCCTCTTGGATTTTTTATGTCTTTTTTTTCTCCTTTCCGCTAGTGTTCTTTTCTTATTTTTCCTTTACTCCTCAGCTTCTTTTCTTTATCCGTTTTCGATCTTTTGATCGATTACGGGAATAATGCGATGCTTCCAAATGTTTATAAAGGCGAAAAGAAGATGCATTTTTGGGTGATTTTTTTTTCTTTTGAACGTTTGCTTTTTCTTTGGAGTTTACTCTGTAAAGCGGTTCATAATCATTCCTTTACTTTCTATACTTTTTGGTCAGATAGTGAGTCATTAACAATATAGACAGGAAGTTGGAAAAAATTGGACTGTTTTAACTTGTATGTATTTTGTATTCATCTTGTTTCGTTGGTTTACAGCAGTGTCATCCAATCTTATTTAATAACTGCGCATTTTTCATGCTTCTTGAAACCATTTCAATAATATATACTCTCCATCTATAATATAATCATCCAAGAATTTCTGTGATGGTGGGAGGAGTAATAACTCCGCCTCTTTGGTCTGCGTCATTATAGAACGGAACGAATCAGATTGCGGTTATAGCCCCAAAATTTTACAAATTACCAAAATTTTCAGCAGTTTTACTTCTTTTTTTATTATGCTGATTCATTCTTCGCTTCAAGGACCAAGAAGTCATAATTAACTGATACAAGCGTTCTGTTTTTAAACCTTTAGTTTCTGTTAAAAGGATTCTTTCTTTTTCGTGTTTAAAAAGGGTTCCTTGCGTTCCCGTTTTAAAGGTTCCGTTTAAAAGGCGTGCTTTATTGCTAATATTTTCATTAGCTTTTTTTTATTTTGTATTTGGTAATGCACTTTTTTTCTATTTGTGGAGTTTGCAAAATTCATACTCTGACAAAACGAAAAAAAAATTGTTGAAAGTAAAGTTAGTAACAAAACAAAAGTCAGTGTCAATTGATTCATCCGTTCTGTTCTTCATGCTTTTTTCATTTCTTAAGAACTCTGACAATGTGCGTGAGATTTTCTACTAAAATTTTCATTAGGTAATCTGTGACAATCTGATACGAGATGTTGTTGGCGGGGTTAAAGCCCGTCTTAGACGGGCACAAATCTTCTAGTTTTCAAATAATTGCTCATATTTCACAGCTTTTTTAATCCTTATCAGTCTTAAGGTAGATAAGCGAGAAAAAGCATTGTACCTATAGTTTAAAAATGCCAAGACTAGTACTTTTGGGCGATTTTACACCGGTAAAGGGTGACAGGCAATGACTAAGATGAGCGCATTTCCGGAGTTCTTTGTTAGATCACGGTAAGTAAAATGTAAGCATCTCCCCTCCATTTTTCACTTTCCCGCTATTTTGGGGAAAATAAATCCACCTGGCCCATGCGCAAGAGCGTGGAGGTTTTCGGAATACGAGAACATACAATAAGTTAAAGAGGAAATAAAATGCACTTATTGTCTCAAAACCAGATTCAAATTATAAGATGTATATTGTTTATATATTGTGGATATATTGTTTCAAAAATGTCGAATGAGTTCAGGCTCTCATCGTCAATAATTGTCATTGCTAAGGAAACTTACTGGAAAACAAACGTCAACTCCCTCCTGAATTCCTGGACATTTTGTTCGCTGAAATTGTATGGAAATACAATAAAAATGCAAATGTAGCATTATATGACAGAATAGTTCAGTTTTGATAAACTTTTCCTTAAGCTTAAGCAAAAATTTAACTTTTAATTCATAGACGAATTGCGCCCGAATGTGTTAGCATTTATTTGTATTGCGCACGACCGAAGGTAAATTTAATTCTATGCATATTTTTATCGATGCAATTTTTTTCATCTATTTCCGTTTTGATTTTTCTTTCCTATCGATCAGCATTATGAAAAATAAGCTTCCATTTTAAGTTGTTCGTATGTAGTTATATCTATTAAATATTCAATAAATTTTAAGGAAAAGTCCATAAAAAAACATTATCGAAACATTTCATTGAAACATATTAAGAATCCATAATGGAAATCAAAATCATTCAAAGAAAACAAAAAACTAAGAAAAATACTCCAAGAGAATCGAATTAAGCAAACAAGGAATCCATTCTAGTCCACTTTGTCAAGGCCTAAGGACTAAATTCGAAATGGATTCAAAAAATTTGGGAAATTTTTCTATAAAAAGATTGCATTACTCCAAAAATAGCTTCTCTTTGCCCGAAATTTCCCAGAAAAAGACAAAGGAGAGCAGTACCATCTTATAATCATTATTTTAAAAGAAAAATGAAAACCAAACACAAACATAAAAACGCTAATAAGATTGAAATAAAAATATTAGCCATCGGGCTGAATTACAATCTTCATAAAAATAAACTTACCCCACGCTTCGAAGAGAGAAAAAATGTCCTCACTTTTATTACAAACCAACGTGAACTTCCCGCCTAAATAAGTAATTCCTTTTTTAAATTTAAGTAATTAATTTTCCTTATTTAAAATTTTTAATTTAAGTACTTATTAAAATTTTTAATTAAGTAATTTCTTTGTAAAGAAAGACTAGAAACGTCTGTATCCGAAAAAGAAAAGCAAAACAGGAGGAAAACAGGAAGGGTAGGCAATTAAATCATTTAGACCAAATTAATAAGAATCCATAATATGCATACTAGGGAAGTAATTTAACTAATTTTTAAAATGTTAGAAGACCCATGAACGAAAACTTCACCCATTCAGCAAATTTTTTACTTTTCCATATTGATATAAATAGCAAAAAATGATTATTTTGCGAATGATAAAGGAGAATGAAAAATTCAAAATCGCTGAGTCGAGGATTTGGCAGTAAAGTTGATGAAAATAAAAGAGTATCTAAATGAAACGAACGTTAGTTCCCCTTCTCTTGCTTGAATTATTTTTTATGCATTGCTTAAAAACATAAAAGTATCTTTGTTTCCAAAAGTATATGTAAGTTTCAGAACTTTTTGCAGAAAAGGATTTTGTAAAAGAGATTTTGGTTGTCTTTAAAAAGAATTAAACATCCTAACCATCATTTAATAACTCTAAATGCTTTATTAATACAGATTCATGGGTATAATATATCCACAGAATGTTTGCTTAAATGAAGAATTCCTCTTACAGCATAGTTTTAAAATTTCTATTATTCTTAATAATTATTATTAGAATAATTTGTAAGTAAATGAGATTGAAGAGTAAGGTTTCTTTTAAATTTCAAAACAAATCACAACCATAAGTGATTAATGTTGAATTAATTATTATCGTATGAGTTCAGGTAAGTCTCGTATCATAAGTATATTCCAGTTTCGATTCTTGACTGTCGAATTTAGTTGCATATTTTGAGATAGCAAGCTGAAATTTAAAAGTTAAAAAATTATATTTTTCTTTATTTTACTTATTGATTGAATAACATCAGTGGCCACAAATTTGTCAGAAGGATTAAATAATACATAAAATGGAAAATCATTAAGATTTTAACTTTAATGAAAGAAATCAATTAATTTATTTTTGAAAGAGCCATAAATACGATATGCCAAGAATAATTTCTTATACAAAAAACACAATTTCCTCTTAGAATGATATTACATTAAAATCAAGAATTCAAATTCCCAGCTGCAAAATCAACCTATTCGCAGTCAAAATATTTTTAAGTCTTCACCACTTTCTGAAAAACTCTCCGGAGATTTGCCTTCAGAAAGACAGTCCACATTAAACCAAGGAGGACAATCTCCAGGGTCTTTGCCTTCTGTCATTACATTTATATTTGTGCTTTTATCTGTCGAAATGATAGCCCCTATTTCTTCCGACCACTGCTAGCCGTGATCGATCTGTAAGGAAATAATATAGGAAAGTTTTTCTAAAGGGAGCAGTGAATGGCGGTGTGTGAAAAAATGAGTGTCCTGTGTCCTGCAAAGGGCAGGACATAAGATTGCTCTCTTCATATCTTATGTGAAGGGAGGAAACTAAATCGATGATCCTACCCACATATTTCATTTTTCGTTTCCTGAGCAGCAAGGATGATATTTTCATTTTATCGGCCCTTCTTTACATTGTTTTCTTGAGGTTTAGGGCGTGATAAGCGAAACGCTGAATTTGAAAACAGTGATACAAGAAATCGAATTCCCAGCTATAAATCCAGCCTATTTACAGTCAGGATATTTTTTTATTCTTCAATATTTTCTAAAACAACTCTCCAGAGATTTGTCTTCAAACAGCCAACCAACAATAAAGCAAGGGGGATAATCGCAGAGCCTTTAACTTCTGTCATTACTTTTATATTTGCTCTTTGGTCTGTGGAAATGCCAGCCTCTATTTCTTCCGAAGACTGCTAGCCGTGATCGATCTATTAGGAAATAATAAAGGAAATTTTTTCTAAAGGGAACAATAAATAGCGATGTGCAAAAAAAGAGTGCCCTTTGTCCAGCAAGGGGTTGGACATAAGATTGCTCTTGAGATATTCTTTTCGTATTTATGCGAAGGGAGGAAACTAAATCAATGATCCCTCCGACATATTTCCTTTTTTTTTTTTTTCGTTTCTTGCGCAGTTGGAATAATTTTTTCATATTATCGTCTTTTCTGTGGATTGTATTTTTGACGTTTAGGAAGTGATGAGTGAAATGTTGAATTTTAAAATTTAAGTTTTCTTGGAAACACGAAAATATTTAACGTCCGAACATAAGGTACTCTATTTTACGAATTTCTCTATTTTGCGAACTTTTCCTTGGAAACAAGAACATTTTGCGAATTTCTTCGTAAAATAACCTCCAAATAGCGAAGTGCATTCTCTATTTAACGAACTTTTTCTTGTGATCCAATATGTTTTTTTCTCCCTATTTCTAAAAATATTTCTGAACATTTCAAGCTTATTCTTTCTTTTAACACATTTTGTGGTGATAAATGACCTTGAACTGGGTTTACCAGTCTCCTAATTCATCGAGAGCAGTAAAATCGCAGTCATTCTTTTCATTTCATCCAGGAGGTGCAACCTTTACCCCCACCCACTGTCCACTTCACTAGAAAAACTTTCAATATCCCCCTTTCACCCTCAATGGAGTTGTCCCGTGTCCTCGAACTTTATTAGTAATTAAATTTAAGGACGCATGTGGTAATGTATGCTTAAAATTACTTGTTGAAATAAATGCGATAATGTCATTAAAATTCATTAATTTTAATATAAAATTATTTTTTTAATTGAAAATACTGTGTATTCCCGGACAATGTTTTGTTTTATTCTGGTTTTCCTTGCAGATTTCTTTTTGATGGGTAAGACATATAAAATAAATAGATATTAATTCACAAAATAAAGGAGTGATTAATTACTAATAATAATATTTAGTGTTTATGAATTTAAAATCTGTTTTGTGTAGTTTAAAGTATTTTAAAAGGTGAATCTCTATTTAACGAATTTTCCATATAACGAATTTTTTTCGACATTTAGCGACTTCGTTAAATAGAGGTCCGACTGTAATTTCAAAATAAGTCTTCTAAACAGCACTTCTGTATTCCTTGGGTGTCAGAAAGGGTGGCTAAGACCTATATCTGTTAGCCGTGATCGATATGTAAGGGAACATTACAGGAACCTTTTTCTAAAGGGATCTATGAATAGCAGTGTGTAAAAAAATGTCCTGTATCCTGAAAGTGTAGGACATAAGATTGCTCTTAAGATGCTCTTTTCATATCTT
>BGPR01000085.1:1446012-1469503 GCA_013235015.1 Araneus ventricosus | reverse complement strand
GATTCTGGAGGAGTAAGAATGATATTTTAAGTTTATCGGTATTTCTGTATCGTATTCTTGAACTTTAGGGCATGATAAGCGAAACGCTGAATTTGAAAACTCCACCTGTGACACAAGCTTTCTTAGTAACGTGAAGCAAATTTAATATGATATCATAAGATTTGCTGTTTGTGGTGAACGCTTGTATATAGCCTTCTCATATAACAGCACAAAATGCCAAATAATTTCAAAATGAGTCTTCTAAACAGCGATTTTCTATTCCCTGGGTGTCAGAAGGGGTATCTAAGACCGATGACCGTTAGTCGTGATTGATCTGTAAGGAAATAACATAGGAAAGTTTTTCTAAAGGGTGCAATGAATAGCGGTGTGTGAATAGAGAAGGGTAGGTCACAAGATTGCTCTTGAGATGCTCTCTTCATACCTCATGTGAAGGGAGGAAACTAAATCGATTTTCCTTCCCACATGTTTCATTTTTTCGATTCTGGCGGAGTAAGAGCGTTATTTTCATTTTATCGGCATTTCTGGGGATTCTATGCTTGAAATTTGGGGCGTGGTAAGCAAAATGTTGAATTTGAAAACTTCACCAGCGTCACAAGTATTTTCTTAGTGACTTGAAAAAATAAAATATAAGAACAAAAGTTTTGCTGTTTGTGATGAACACTCAGAATTAGCCTTCTTATATGGCACAAAACTCCAAATAATTTCGAAATAGGTATTATGATCAAGCTTTCTGTATTCCCTGGGCGTTAACATACTTTATCCACTACATACTTTCTTTGTCCTTATATCTGTTGTCTACCTACAAATTGTCTACCTACCTGTGATTTAAACTGTGTAAGGAACTGGATACCTAAGAGCAAGATTGAAATGACCTCAGAATACATGACTTTTTATGTGAGAGACCAATTACTCTATTATTCATATTGTGTGTGTATGAAACTGTTTAAATAATGTTCAACTTTCATCAAGCATATTTTTTTATAGGCAAGCTTCATTTATATAATATACAGGTCTTAATTTTTAAACTAGCATGCTACAAAAGAAAGGTTCAGTAAGACACTTGGTCTTTATTCATGGATTTATTTGTGAGTATAGTGGTTGGAACGCTTTCAAATTAAAAATTAACATATTTCTATAAAAAAAAACTTTCCATTTACTTAAAGATTCTTAGAAATCCAATTTTTTTCATAACTGATAACTGAAAGGTTTTCCAGTGCATTTAAGATTTAATTTTTTATCACTTCGAAGAATGACCTACAATTAATGCACTGTAAGTAAATTTTACCATAAACCACGAGGTACTTCGTGAATAGTCTTAAATTTTACTGAATTGTGGATATGTAAGTAACTTTTTATTGACATTGATGATAAACTTTTCTCTGCTAGCAAACAGCGTGAGAGTTGTTGATGCAGTTGTATATCAATTCAAAAACTGAATTGTATTTTAAAATATAAAAAAGTATTTACTATCCTGGATATCAGAATTGTACTGTGCAAGTGAGTTGAGAGAGCATGGAATGCTTTCTAAATAAAAAATGCGAACACAACGAGTAAAGATATTCAAGAGTAGAAAGCCTAGTTGTGTAAACGCACCTTCTGAGCTACATCGTAGTAGGGTGTCTCAAAAAAACTCTTTTTTAAATAAACATTGCTCCCCAGGGTTTTTCAAATTTCTTTTGGTCCTAACAGAGAGTATACGAAGTTTCAACCCTATAAGTTAACAGTAGGGTTTGCCTGGAAAGCCTTAAAATTTGAAGAAAACGCTCTTTAAATGTAATTTTTTTATAAATTTTGTATGGTTACTAATGTGTTAAAACTGTTCATATTTGTTCCTATGGGCCTATTTACTTACAATGTAAACATAAATAAGAATTAACTGTACCCTTACTCCTTATGGCTTGGGGGGGAAAGCATAGAAAGATGAAAATTTGCGGTCACTCTGCGTTGTTACTTTTAGTAAACACCATGCGACAGTTATTGTATGTTCACAATAGCAGCTCAAAAATTTACTAAAATGTTAAAGAAGTATAATAAAATGAATGCAGTGATAAGTTAAAATCTACAATTTTAATTGATAGTTTAACGCGTAACATTAAAAAATTAAATATTCACAGTATTTATTTGTCCAAATAACTTGTTGAAATTCCAAAAACTGTCAAAAAATCTCATATCATCACTTTAACTACTTTAAATTTCATTCAAAACTGACTTCTTAAAGCAAGGAGGTATTTTTTCTTGCTTTCTTCAATAGACTGAAGTAGATTTTGAATCTGTTCTTCATTTTTTGTTATCGCAGCATCCTTATGACTGAAATCTTCCATTAGTTTTGCACCTCGTCATTTACTACTTTTATGTTCTTGTTAAAAGTTTTCATTTCTTTTTGAAACTGAAATCTTCATCCCAAGGCTGAGGATGGTCTTTCAACCAGGTTCCATATTGGTTCAACAAATGAAAAAACAACCAAGACTTCGGTCCGATAAATTGATGCAATTTTCTGGTATGATTTAAAACAGGGAAAATGGAGACACTAGTGGGAAGTGATTTTACATTAGCTCAGCATTTCATTAAAGATGCTGCAATCTTCTTCTTTTTCGAGTCTGGCACTTTCTTAGAAAATAAAGAAAATATTACTGTTTCTTCTGTCAAGTACAGCAAATGTCTTCTGAAAGTTAAAAGCCAGCTCTTTCAACCCCAAGTAAGTATTTCTCGTATATTTTCAGGGGCTCTCAAAACATCAGATCATTTACAGAAGCATCTGCCGCATTTTGGGAATTAAACCAAACCTTAACAAAAATCGAATAGTTGAACAAACATATTTGATGCAGTTTTTGGATTTTACGACTGTCATATTTCAGTTGTTTACCAAAAGCAGAGTAAATTATTGCATGCATACACCTGCCTTTGTGAAATGCCCCAGGCGTTTGCAATAAACTCCCCGAGCAGTTTATCTCAACACCATTTGGACAATCTCCGCACGTTCCCTGTAGTCACTGACTACAGCGAATGTGTCGCAGTCCCTGAACAAGAATTGTACATGAACAAACTTCTTGAACTAGTATGGAGCCTGGTTGAAGAACAATACTCAGCCTTGGGAAGAAGATTTCAGTTTCTAAAAGAAATGAAAACTTTTATCAAAATCTTAAAGGTAGTAAATGGCACAGACGAAGGGGGTGAAAACTAATAGAAGATTTCAGTCATTAGGATGCAGAGATAACCAAAAATGAAGAACAGACTCAAAATCTACTTCAGTCTGTTGAAGAAAGTAAGAAGAAAAACCTCCTTGCTTTAAGAAGTCAGTTTCGAATTAAATTTAAAGCAGTTGAAGTGATGATATGAGATTATTTGACAGTTATTGGAATTTCTACAAATTATTTGGGCATTTAACTACTGTGAGTATTTAATTTTTTAATGTTACGTGTGAAAATGTCGAATAAAATTGTAGAATTTAACTTATCACTGCATTAATTTTTATATCCTTCTTTACCATATTAGTAAATTTTTAAGCTGTTATTGTGAACATACAATAACTGTCGTATGGTGTTTCCAAAAAGCAACAACGTAGAATTAGAGCAAATTTTCATCATTTTATGCTTTTTTCACCCAAGTCATAAGTGGGTATGGGTACAGTTAATACTTATTTATGTTTATATTCTAAGTAAATAAGCCCAGGGAACAAATATAAACCAGTTTTAACACATTAATAATCATACAGAATTTCTAAAAAATTCTAAAAATTTAATGTTTTAAGAGGTTTTTCCAAATTTAAGGGTTTTACAGACAAACCCTACTGTTACTTTAGAGGGCTGAAACTTCATATACCCTCTGTTAGGACCAAAAAGAATGGGAAAAACCCTGGGGAGCAGTGTTTTTTTTTAAAGATTTTTTGAGACACCCTAACATCATAGTTTTACTACAGTACAGTAAGACTGAACGCCCTGAAAGCAGAAAGCCTAAAGGTCTATTTGGGTAGTAATGTAAACTATTTTTACTGCTAGTACTACTATTTTTTTGTTTCCTTTATATTTTTTCCTCCCTTTTTCTCACTTTTTTTATTTGCATTGTAAATTGAGTTTTTTCCCTCATCTTACAGTTTTTCCATTGAATGTAGTTATTACTTGTGACTAGTTATTTCACGTGCAGCAGTATAATGTTGTATATTTTCATAGTTTTATTAATGAACATGTTTTGTGATAACAGAAAATTTATTAATGAATCATAAACTTCGACGTATTTTTCACAAAAATTAATGACTTTTTTTTTAAATCATAAGCCAACAATTTTTTATTTCATTCCATCATTGACTGAAACAATAATTTATTCTATCATTGACCGAAACAAGGATTTTTTTCCATCATTGACCGAAACCACACTGTGCCAAAAAAATAGTAAATAAAAACATATCCCTAGATTATATTTTTCATAGAAGTACTTTTTTTCCTTCCATCTCTAGCAATCCTTCCCCTCCATCCCTTCAAATTCACTTCCTAAGAACATGAACGTGATGATGTCATTAAATGGAAACGACATTTGAACCTATTAACGCACATTTACTTCTTGAAGTCCATTTTCCTCCTTTTTTTCTTAAGTAATTCTTTTTCTGAAACTCATCGCTTCGTTTCCAAAGCTTCGGTTTCATTAACTTAATCGAATCATTATGAGTAGACGGAAATAAATAACGTTTCTCCACGTTTGATTGCAGCCAAAAGATGTTTTAGTACAAATATTCACAATTAGTTTTGAACCGATTCATTGAATCGGTTCACTTTTCGAGTTTTTGACTTTCTGCTTCTTTATCCATCAAGTTTCGCTTTAATCGGTCGGAAAGTGCAAACATGGGAGAATCTTTCCCCTCTCACCCACATATCCTATGATTAATGGTTTTCTGCATATTTTCCCCCTCTTTTTGGAAAATGACCAATTTTAACCTCTCTTACGGTTTATTGGTCGCGAAGAAGTAAAGCATGGTATAGGAAAAAAAATTTGCTGGATAAAAAAAATCTCAAGTTTAGTTGAGAGCGGAAAAAAGGGCAAAAATTAATAGCCTCTTTCTTATTTTTTTTTTTTGTCCTGAATTGCGTAGCGCTTCGGAAATAAAAGGAAATTTATGAAACATTTTTTTGGTTCTCTTTTTTATGCTTCCTTAAATGTGTATGATATATTTATTTGGAACAAAAGCAACACACCTTGTTTTAACAGAGTACAAAGTAAATTGATTTTCTGTAATTAGTATATCCTTTTTTTTTGCTGTTACCTTTTTCCTTTCGTGATAGGATGGAACAACACAGGCATAAAATAAAGTTTTAAAAAACGGTACCGACCCATCAAGCAATGTGTTTAAAGGTACTTAAGCCCAAACGACTCATTTTGTGGTTTCATGAAAAAAAAAAATCTTTCGAAAGGAGGAAGACATAAATATTCGATCGATGCGTAAAATGAGTTCATAAAATTCTTTTCTCACTATTTTTTTATCGTCTGCGTTAAAATGTGGTTAATTCATTAAAGAACACTTAAAGGATATACTTTGAAATATTTGTTGAGGTTTACTTTTTTTGTTATTGGTTTTTAATATTTCATATATCGCCTTTAGTAAAATATTTCTTCTTGGCTGTTTTTTCTGCGTTAAACTTTTCACATAATTTGATTTTCTTCTCCGCTTGAATTCTCCAAACACTATTTTCAAAGAAGTCCTTATGAAATAATATTTTTAGTGTTTTTTCGAGCGTAACGATTCTAATACTAAAATAAATTTTAGTTTGCATAATGAAAAGGATGTCTGAAAACTTTTTAAACACAAACTGAGTGTAAATTTTTCCAATAAAATCGGAAAAAGAATTCATTGAGTTTTTTTCGTTGAAAAGCATGTATATCAACAACAACAAAAAAAAACGTATAAATCAAATATTTTCAAACAGAACAATGAAAAAACTGCATGAAAGTAATTTTCATTATGAATACAGATTATTGCAAGTTCGTTTATTAATATTATTTTCCATGAACTTTTAAATACATTTACAAAACATAAATGTTCTAAGTGCATTTTCGTAATTACTGACTGCATTGTAGCATTTTTTTATAGTATTTTAGCAGCATTGTCAGCAAAATTTTAAAACACTTTTCATGAGAAATAGGCACTTTAACCCTGAAAATAGATGGGCATTAACAGTGCATATTTATTTTCGTTGAAATATTAATTATGCGATTGTTTCGTCGGCGTCGGTTATACAAAATTTGTGCATGCAATTGAAATAAAACTGTAAAGCAAAGGACAATTATAAATGTTGGGATAAATCTTTTAGAACGTGGTGTGTTTTTTCTGTTTTAAACATGACACTCTCCAGTTTAGTGCTAATTTTTAATCCTCATGAAGTATTCGTCCGCATGCATGCCGAATGTCAAGTGATCATAAAGTGTGTAAATAGAAGCTCAAAAGTTGCAAGTCAAATGAGTGTTGCCTATTTAATATTCGAATTCACTGCACGTCTTGCAGGTAGTAGAATTTCGCGACGTTATAACTAAAGTGACCATTTATTTTTTCCCTCGAAACGGGGTATCTATTAATTTTTAGGTATTAGTATGTGTAACCATGAAAACGTACATTTTTTCAGTGTTTATTTATGAGTAAAAGGAACAGGAATAAACACGCAAAAATAAATAATTCATGGCATCTTGCATTTTTCTGAACAAATTTTTACTTTATTATATTTGATGTTGATTTCAAATCAGAATGAAATTCTTGGCATAATTAATTAAAATTTACTATGGTAACTAACATTGTTTTAAGAATTTCGACTTGCAACTGTGCTCGTTCGCACGTTCACAACTCATTCATAAGAGAAATTACCTTTTCTACAGGTGCGTTAGTGCTGGGCAGACATAGAATATATTCAATAATTGTACGAAAGTTCGTATGATTCAAATTATTGGTGAGAAAGTGTTTTGAAGAGTTCCAATCAGTAATTTTTTGTTGAAACATTCCCAGTGTTTCATTCTGTCATTTTTTGGGGTGTAAAAATTTAGAAATGCATGCTGGCTTCGCCTTCATCGCACTACTAGGCACTCCCATCCATTTTTTAAAACGCTTTTACTAAGTTCGAAATGTTTCATGTTTGTATGTAAGGTTGGAATTCTGTGATCGATTTTTCACTCACTTCTTAATGCACTAGAGTTATGAAATTTTGTATATTCATTGGGTATTGATGATAATACAATGATTCTAAAATCCCAAAATATTTATAATGCTGAATTATGCCATAACTTAAAACTAAAAACTAAACTTAATGACTAAAAACTAGAAAATAATAAATATTAAAAAAAAACTGAAAAAAAACGCTTTTACCAATGCATTAAAAAGAAAAAAATTTCAAACATCTGGTGGTCAAAACAAAAATCGTAGAAGCGTGAGGCGCTGAAACAATGGGAGAAATATATAAAACCAGCGCCACACGCTTTTACGATTTTTGTTTTGACCTCCAGATTTTTGAGGAAAAATTATTATTATTATTATTTTAATGCATTGGTAAAAGCGGTTTTTAAAGGATTTTTTATATTTATTATTTTGATTTTTCAAGATTGTTTTCAAAATTGTTATCGTGGTTTTCTATCTCTCTCGCTCTCTGAAAACGGGACATTTCGGCGTCCTGAAGCTGTGTTTGGGACAACGGGACAATCTACCTAAAAACGGGACGTATGATCACATTAGTTATAACAGAGCGTAAAACAATAATCATTTGGAAGTTACACTGTTGCGTTTGTCATTTGACTTTGACACCACATTCTACACATAAAAATTATCATGAGTACTTTCTGTTTCAATTACTGGAATGATATACAGCCGCTTAAAGTATTAACCTTTCAAGGACTACGGTTCCAGTCGAAACAAACTTTTTATAAGCTTTTTTCTTATCCAAACAGCAGTCTTTTCACGATTTATTAGAAATGATGCGTTTTTATTAAACGCTTTTACTAAGTTCGAAATGTTTCATGTATGCATGTATTAGGGTGGGCCGAAAAAGTCGAAGTTTCTTAGAACTTCTTGCGGTAGTGCGGAAAAGTTGCGAACTCAGATCATTAAAAAGTGCGCAAAATCTTATAACTCTGAATTAATATCTTCTGTCGCCTCAATGGGCAGAAAGTTGTGAAAATTAGACTAAAAATGGTCAAACTTCAAAAAAATTGCCTCAAATTTCAAAAATTCAGCGCCGTTGAGGCGGCAGAAGATATTAACCTATAATTCTAAAACTTTGTAAAGATGTTGTTGTTAATAAATAGCAACTTTTAAGCACCACCGCAACCCGAACAACGAATTCTGTGATTTTTTATTAATTTTTGAATTTTGACCATTTTTAGTATAATTTTCTCAACTTTCTGCCCATTGAGGCGAGAGAAGATATCAATCCAGAGTTATGAGATTTTGCACACTTTTCAATGATGGGAGTTCGCAACTTTTCCGCACCACCAAGAAGATATGAGAAACTTCGATTTTTTCGAGGGGAGGGCATATTATTTTGCAGCTCAGTGCTGCATCTCTCTTTGTTTGTATTCATTTTATGCCATCTTATGCCTTCATTCCCTTTTTTGGGGATTTTCGTAAGTCATTGAACTCTGAGAGTGGAAAAGTAAGCAAATTCAAAACAAGTTTAAAAAATAATTTCAGGGGTGCTGCAGAAATGCAGCCCTAATGGACGAGCCGTCACTGTGCTTACGGTTCAAAATTATGAGGATCATCCCTTAATAGACCTCGTAATGCTTCCAAACGGGTCGGAAATATAATTAAAAGTAAACTAAATGAAACCTTTCATAAACTTGTCCCACAGAAATTTTAAAAAGTTCATCTTATAATTTATATAACGTTGCATTCATCTCATAATTTATATTCAAGATTCAAAAGAATAGGCACGTTTATTACGGCAAACACATTAATCCCCTTGAGCGAGCTTTCACTGTATATAAAAGAGAGATCTTGAGCTATTTCTTTCACTTCAACGTCATAATTTATTGCTCCTTGTGAAGGAAAGTAATCCCAACTCTGTTTTTTTATGATTTATGATTACCTCCCATGAAATATGATGTCCTCTGGCACTGATCCAATTTCGTTAGCTCGGCAACATTCCAGCCAAGGAGGAATTCAACATTATTTTAACCTATAAATTATATTCATGTACCCTTTGGGATAAAAAAAAATTGTCTTGCTTAAAGCATTTTAAATATAATTTCACTGTTGCAAAAAATAAAGTGGCATACCTGCCTGTTGATTCTTTAAAAAAAGGTAATAAATTTGTATTTCGTTTTCCTGAATAGGAGAAAAGGAGTTTGATTAATGGCTTAAACGTTTCTTAAAGGACACATTTAAATATGAATAAATTTTGGGTTGGACATAATTTTACAGAGAATGAATCAGCAATTTGCTTAGTCTGCATCAGCATTTAGAAAAAGAGAAATGTTTTTTCACTGAGGAAAAAATGTCATTTAAATGCTGTGGAGAAAATATTAGTTTAAAGTTCTGTCATGCTTTTGAATATTTAAGCGAAGCATTAGATTTTTTATCTGTTCTTAGAGAACGGTTTCATTCAGGCAATCGCACACCAAAAGACCGCTATCGACAAATTTAAATCAAAGAAAATATTTTGAAATTATATTGGGTTAAATACCTATAGACGAGTTTTCTGTTTTGTTTATATGTGCGGTAAAGTAGGTTTTCCACCGGGTCCATCAACTTTCGGTGATAATGTTAAGTCCATGGGAATCTTCAAAATTTCAACACTCTGTTTGAAGATATTAATTAATGCTTAAAGTGGAGTTTTTTAATGTTATGCCTTAATACATTGAAAATATTAAATTTAATGTTCCTATTACTGTAGCGCTCACTGCTTACTTAAAATAAGAGCCTAATTTCGTGAAAATGTTGTCATAATTATTCTTTATCTCTCTTTTTGGCGACTTCCAAGGTTTGTTTGGCGGTTAACTTTTTAACCATAAGATTTAGATAATCACTGACTGTTTATTTAACCAAAAGATTTAGCTAATTCCAATACTTCCATTCAGAATTTAAATATTTTAAGAGCTTTTTTTAAACCGATTTAAAAAAGAAAGGATTTCACAAACTCAAAGAACACGGAATTCAACGCTTTGTGTACTAAAGAAACCAGCGGGAGTGGCCTCCCCTAAACTTTCTCGTATACTCATTTCTCAAAAACTCTCGTATAGCCTGTCAGTTCCCCGCACCCTCGCGCGGATAAAAATTTAGAATCTGTTCTATTCCCAGAACGCAACAAGTCTCTCCAGGATACGTGAAAACAACAAAACAAACGGAAATAAAATAATCCGAGAAGGATCAGAATACGCAAAAAGAGGAGAAAAGGAGCCAAAATGGAAGAAAAAGCGCCAAACAAGAGTCACTAAACATAGCCTTTCGTCATGAAGCCGCTGATTATCATGCACAGAGATTGCTTCCAAAAAGCATGCGCGTGGAGAAAACAGATTCGTTACAAAAGTAAAAAAATTGAATATGCAATTTGAACACCTATTTTTTAACCGATTGAGATGAAAATTGGGCACAGATCTGTAATTAATGTTAGCATCCGTGATACCAAGTTTTATTTATCTAAGCCAAAGGGCTTATGAGATATAACTTTTACAAGTATGCGTTTATACAGACCAACAGACATTCATCCCTTTGTCGGATTTGGCCCAACATTTATACGGACCTACATTTCTGATGATAAAACTGTGTACCAAATTTTATCTATCTAGCTATTCAAGTTTTTGAGTTATCGCGTTCACATTAACACAGACATACAGACTTCCCATGGACGGATTTTGTCCAAAATTTGATAGAAACCTGCAAATTGTGTGTAAAGATCACATACCAAATTTCATCCCCGTAGCTCTAATAGTTTTCGAGTTATCGTCTTCACAAACAGACACACGAACACACAGACAGACATAATTCCGAAATTGTGTTTTTTGGACTCAGGGGGGTCTTAAACGTGGAGATTCGACAAAATCTCGAATTCGAATTTTTTGAGGATTACAATACTTTGTCTTTGTATACTTCGTATATGAGAAAGTAAAAACTGATTCGAACTTGGCGCTTGACACAGTTTCGAAATGGATTTGGCGATTGCTTAAATCGGAGGGTTACCGGAAAACGCTCTGTGAATTCAAAGCAAACAAACCATAAAACTCATCCATAAACTGGATGCCATCACTGAGAATGTGCAAAGATATTCAATTCGAATAATTTATTTAACTTTTGACTCCTTTAGCGTGGCGCAAGCTGGAAGTGAGTTTCAGAAGAAAAAAAATGATTTCAAGATTTTATACCATTACTAATAATTAATTATAAATTAAACATTTGAAAATAGTTATAATATAAATAATTCTGCTTTCAACTGCATCAATAAAATTGTGTTTTAAAAACTCTACTTTTATTGAAATTGTTTAAAAATACGTATGCACGCATGTAATGATTTAACATTTGCCTAATTATAAAAAGGCTTCTTAAAATTTAATTCGTAAAATTATTTCTACTTAAGATCTAGTACACGAATAAATGTCGCTGTAACTCGCTGAGATCCGGTTTCAACCTCTCTAAAGCGTTCGGGTATTCCTCGCTTCTAAAATACTATTTAAGCTCGCTGCGATGTTGCAACTTCCTCTTTTGTAATCATGTAACTGATTTTGGAAGACGTGCCGCATTTCGAGCTCACTTTTTGAACAATGGTCACGGCTTCGATCAAAATGAATTATCCTACGAATATTTAAAATCACCTATTTTACTTGGAAATTAACCTGCATTTTCGTTCTGATATAGAATAAAATCAAATCAAATCGACTACGACCTGTTTATTTACAATGATGTTACATGCATGTGCATCAAATTAATTTTCTAATTTATTTAGAATTATATCTCATTGTTACACCTCAGTAATTTCCGAAATTTTGAAATAGGTTCCATTTACTTTAGTATAAACTAGCAGTACGCACACGGCGTTGCCCGTGGAATCAGGACTTCAACAAAATGAAAAGGAAAAAAAAATGCCCACAATGACACGAAAAAGTTTGAAAACAAAATCAAAACAGAAGATACACATTATTGATTTTGCCGCCTATTTTTCTTTGCGATAATGACATTTGAGCTGTAGGGAAACAGTACAGAGTACGTTAATCTAAAACAATATTAAAAAAGCGCAACGTGAAAATCATTATTAAACAGCAAACAAAATACGCAACGCTTTTTAACAAACTTTTATGCTTGATTATCAATAAGTACATAAAACAAACAAATCAAAACTATGAAAAATATAATTCAAAACGCGATCCTTCCATCTAGATTACAAAATGGTCTCTCATGAGCTTGAAGTATAAGCGAAATTGATCAGAACATAACACTCGGACGCGCACAAAGAAAAATAACGAAAAGGAGAAAAAAAATCCCTTTAACGGTGCAATAGTTCATTCAGACTAAAGCAATAAAAGTAATTCGTCATATTCCTTATTATATCTATCCTCGTTCATGGCAGGATGCCAAATAAAGCCAACGCTCTAATTTTTTCCAGCAGATGGCGCACATTTCGATGGAACGGGATTTCGGTAAAATAACACCTTCGAAAAAACATCTCTGACCCCATCAACTAAAAAATTAATTAAAAATCGACTTAAAATGGTATTTTAACCGTTCTTGTTTTAAATGGAGCAGAAACGTTTTATTTATCAGCTCAAAACATTTCAAAAAGATAACAAAATTAGAACGTGAGATGGAGTCATTTTATTTTGAAATCTTAAAATTTCAATTGAAAACTGACTATTATTTAGAAATTTCTCAAAATTCAGTAAATTACGTTAGATGTACGAAATAAACTTCAATAGAACGGAAATCGTTTACTCTTTCCAATGGTGTATCTATTTGTTTCGTACAATTATCCGAAATCATTCTATTGAGAAATTAGTGCGAAAAATCACCCAAAACAACACAAAATATTGAATAAAAAATTTTCTAGATTAAATTTTAAAATTCTGGCTTCGAGGTGCATTGAGTCACTATTACGACTACCTATGTGCCAAATTTCATGACTGTAAGTGCGATAGATTCGTTTGGACATCGCACGCAGGCACACACACAAATATTGCCTTTTATAAGTATAGATTCCAACATTCTCTGTGGCTTTCTGGGGTTCGAACTAAATAAACAATAATTAATGAAAAAAATCTGCAAGCTTATTTGAATCGCTCTATCCGTCCATGTTTATTACTTTGTTAATTCTTCTACACGTTTAATAACATTTATCTTATATGTTAATATAGATGTGCTCTGCTATATTTAAGCAGTAAAAAGAAAAACAGTTTCCGAATCAAGACTCTTTGATATTAACTCCCTTTATTTACATAAATTTTTCACAGCTGCACAGCCTAACTAATAATAAAGCCACCAAACTATGCTGAACTGGAAAAAATTGAAAGCTTGGGGATTTTCCCTTTCCTAACTTCGCAGGCATTTGACCTTGAATAAATATTCCACGAGGCGCCAATTCAACCTCAAGAGCACAGCCTCACATTCGTCTCATGTTTTTATGTATGCAACGATCGGAACTTTTTCTAAACATCTGTTGCGTAAGCATTTCCAATTCCGAATATTTATGTAAATCTACAGATTCCAGTTCGCGTCAGTGGAATTCCGTTTGGGATTTCCATTGCTTAGGTAAATTAGAAAAGCGCTAAGGAAATGTAAAAATATGATGGTTAGGAATTGGCAGACTGTGCAAAATTACCTAAGCTAAAGTGAAATGTTTTCTATTGGAAACTTGGAATTCGCTGTTGTTGAAAAAGAAACATGCACAGTATTAGATTTATATCATATCTCGAAATACGCGATACTTAGGGTTGCTATAATTGTCATGTAAGTACTAATTAAATAAAACATGGAAAAAGTGGGTAGGTAGTGGTTTATTTTAATCTGATAAAAAATATCAATAAAGTTTATGCAATCTAATAAAATGAGCACGTAGAATAATAAAAAAGATGCAATGCTAATTTTTTATAACCCAGTCATATTTTGAAGCTGATTTTTCTTTCTTAGTTATATCATTTTCTTTCACATAATTATAAAATTGGGTACAAGTCATTTTAAAAGTGTAATGACAAATAAAAGGTGATTGTATTGTCTCCACTGACAACCTGTTTTCTTTGTGCGACCATTGAGTTGACATTAACGAAAATATTCTCTTCACATTTGCATTGTAGGCTGGAATGGCAAATACGTATTCGCATTGCTTTATTAGACACTAGCAGTACGCGCACGGCGATGCCCGTGGAATCAGGACTTCAACAAAATAAAAAAAGCAGACATACAATTACATAAATGAACATTTTAAAAACGAAATCAAAACAGAAATATATGTATTATTGAGTTTGTCCGCTTCTTTTTCCTCTCGACCGAGTACCGTTAATCCAAAACAATGTTAAATAATTACAATGTGATATTTATTACACCGCGAGCAGAGTATGAAATGCAAAGAAATAAGTAAAGACCCGCTTACAAATAATAATCGAAGTCATCGAGTAAATAAAACATCTCCTCGTAGAATGCGAAAGTAATGACGTCACCTGCCGCGAAAAAGGAAGGTCACGTAACCAGCCAATGAAATTGCAACAATGCAGTCGGAGAAACTCAGGAGGTGTCGTTGGGAGCGGTCGCTAGCAAAAACACTGTTTATACTTTTCAGGGAAAAATTAATTTAAAAAAAGATGGGAAAAGGTATTTTACGGGTTCTTGTTTTAATTCCGACAGAAACGTTCCAGTTATAAGTTGAAAAATATTGAAAATGATAGCATTATTAGAAAGGCGGATGCGAGAATTTCAAGAAAGCCGAATCAAAAATGACCATAAAAGTGACTATTTTTCAAAAAAATTTCAAAATTCAGTAAATTACGTTAGAAATTCAAAACTAACTTCATTAGAAAGAAAATCGCATGTTCTTTCCGATGGTGTATATATTTTTGTCGTAAACTTAATCGAAACTATTCTATTGAGAAATTAGTGCGAAAAATCAACCAAACAACACAAAACATTAAATAAAAAATTTTCTAGATTAAATTTTAAAATTTCGGCTTCGAGGTGCATTCACAGTCACCATTATTACTGCCTGTGTGCCAAATTTCAAGGTTGTAAGTGCGATAGATTCGTCTGGACATCGCACGCAGACCGCACACTCACAAACATTGCCTTTTATAAGTATAGATGACTTCTGTTCCATGTACTTTGTATCTGCAGGAACATTCAGCCATTTTTCTTTCATACTCAGTTTCATAGATACTTCGCAATTTTGGTTGGTATTATTTTTCTCTGAATATTCTTTTAGAGTGGAGTTTAGGGAGAAAACGGGGCAAAAATAGTAATATGGGACTAAGTAGTCGAATACGGTGACAGTTTCGTATATACGGGGGGATATGGCAACCCTAGATACTAAAAATACGATTTTTGGATATCAGTAGTTAGATAATTGAATTTTAGGGAGTGATACACCTTCATGACAAAGTGTGCAATTTTACACGCACAAAATTAACATGTTTCATGTTGAAAATTTTGAAAAAGATATTGCTGACAATAGATTTATATCAAATTTCCTGAAATTCAAGATGATATCAGTAAAATTATTAAATTGTAAGAATTGTGTACTTTCATTGAAATGAAATAATCAATAATAATAAATGTTCACAAATAATTCCAATGTGATAAGTATAAATAAAATAAACAAATATGTCTTAAATAAGTTAAGAAATAAATAAGTATCTGGGATTAGGCAGTGAAGGTTTTGAATTATGAGTGTAAAATCTGAAATCAAGTTTTCAAGAAACAATCCAAAGCTAGAAACGCTTGCTGCGATTATTTGAAGCTGGAACGATTTTCAGATAAAACATAGATGCAATGCTAACAGACGACTTGGGAAAGTCTCGGCTTGTAACTATCTGTCAGAGACTGAAAAAGCTTTCCCGAATGTATCCATTAAAATGTATTCTGCAATTATTAATATATATGAAAAGCCTGAGATTGAAGTAACGCTGCCAAGTGGTTTGGTTTGGCTACGTGTCAAACAGACTCAGACGATCTGTCTACGCCTATAAATAAACACGCCCCTTTGCTCTCAGCCATTAACGACAAAGTCATTAACGAGTCAGGCTTCAAAGAACTCGGACAGTTTTTTTTATTCATGCTGGATTGGAATGAATTTCATTTAAATGACTTCATCTGTTTCATTTCTTTTTGACTCGGTGAAGTTATTTATGAAAACGAAACTTCGTGGCAATTGATTCATGGCGATTTTTATATATAAATTGAGCCACGTTAACAGTTTTATTTCTTTATTTACCATTTTCTTTCAGCATTTATTTATCTTGCAATTGGTAATGCATTTTTGTTCTGTTAGTGGATTTTGCTTTATTTTTACTCGGACGGAACGAAAGTAATTATTAAAAGTAAGGTTATTATTATATGAAGGTTAGTGTCATCAGTTCTGTTTCTCATGTTTAAAAAAAATTCTTAAGCACTCTACCAATGTTAATGAGATTTTCTACTAGTATAAATTTAGTTCGTAAATCTGTGAAAATGAGATATGATATATGTTTGGAGGGCTAAATGTCCGTCTTAGACGGGCACAAATCTTCTAATAGTTTCTTTGAAGTTCATATCGATTCTATCACGGAATATAATTGGCTCACTGATCTTGTACTTTATATTAGCCATTCCAATAAAAGAGTACATCAGTTAAGGTAGTATCGTATGAAACAAAAACTGTTACGCATGAATAGTGTCATTGAAGAATTATTTTAAAAAAACAGGAAAGGTCTGATACAGTGATGGCAAACCATTTTAGAAGTGAGTCATATTTCGTGCCTTATTTTTGTAATACTAGCCCGTGGGTCACTAAATCAGTGACGTCACTTGCAGAGAAGGGTAAAGGGTGTCGTAGAAAGGTTATTAACAATTTGGAATAATTGTGAGCTTGTATCTTCGATACAACGATTATGACCGACTGTCTTGAGTCATACACAGGTGCATTGATAAGATAGAAAATCAGTTAGCCAACGTCCATATCCAAATATTTTTTTATAAATTTGGAATTAAATATTTATACCTTGATCTCTTATAAAATAGGCCAGCGAAATCGTTAACGCTCGGGAATGTGGGCTACGTGCCAAAAGAGATTCAGACCAGACGCAGACAGTCTGTCTACAAATTAGCATACACACAGGATACTGTTTTGGAGTTATGAAAACGAAAGTTCGTGGCAATTGATTCATGGCGTTTTTTATATATAAATTGAGCCGAGTTAGTAGTTTTATTTATTTTTTAGTTATGCTGAGATCCATTAGGGTGCATGCTATTGCAAATATTTTCTTTCAATATTTTTTTTAAATTTTGTATTTGGTAATGCATTTTTTTCTGTTAGCGAATTTTGCATTGCTTTTACTCGGACGAAACGAAAGTAATTGTTAAAAGTAAGGTTATTATTATATGAAGGTTAGTGTCAATTGATTCATCAGTTCTGTTTCTCGGTTTTTTTTTTATTTCGTAAGCACTCTTTCAATGCACATAAGATTTTCTACTATAACTTTCGCTAGTAAATCTGTGAAAATGGGACATGAGATATGTTTGGAGGGTCTAAAAATTCGTCTTAGACGGGCACAAATATTCTAGTTTTTTAATATTTTCGAATGTCTGTTCTCTCTTTTATGATATAAGAAATAAGTTTATAAAAATCAACCTTTGGGTCATTTAAATAGCTTTCGTGGGGCAGCGACTGACCCGCGGGTCGTAGGTTCGCTGATATGTAACAAATGCGCCTGCGCAATAAGAAAAGCGCCACTTATAATGGTAAGGCACCAACACTGAAAGATCCAGATAGAGCTGTGGAATGACGAGGTGCAATACAACAATGAGCCCAAATCCGAAACCCCCTTTGTAATAGCTAGTGTTAATGCAAATATGTATAATTTGTGTCTAATGTTTGTATTTGTAATAAATATTAATGTTTCCAAAAAAACTAGCCAGTTTTATTTTGCCTTCCAACATGGAGCCAGCCATTTAGATCCACTGCTATAGGTACATATTTTCAATAAAGTATTTGCAAATGACCAAATGAACTTTTCTTACAAATGAACATTTTTTATAGGAGTGTAGTGGATCCGGGAAGCAGTTCCGGTGCTACTTTCTTACGAGAAATGAATAAGAAAAAATTGTGAAAACGTCCTTAAAAACAGCGCGATTTTTATCACCCAGGTTAGATCGTTCCCGTACTGCTTTTAGAGCGTCTCGGTACTGCTTAGTTTGCCTCTACACCATTCAGTGTTGTAGTGGCAAATTTTTCAGTGGGGGAACGCTAAAAATTCCAACGTTTTATGTGGGTGGTACCAGACACCATGGCACCCCATATGAAGACTAGAGGCCTTTATGGCGACAAATTGACCCCCAGGGTATTTCTTCACCATCAGGAGGGAGCTTGCTGAATTTACGCCGTTATCTCCGACGGAAAAGGGTGATTGAGGATGTGGATCCTTGGCGAGTGGCTTTGGTATTTCATGTTAAATATGCCTACAGCAGTAGCAAAAAATGACACTGCACACAGAACTTTTACTTTTCAACCAACTTTAAAGGAAGAAAAAAAATTTACAGTACATGAAAATTTTATAATTAATAGAAAACTGCAAAACTGGCGAAAAAATGGGATTGTATCGAAAAACCAGTGGGGGTACGACGTTCCCCCGCGTACCCCCTCCACTACACCTCTGATACCACTGATTAGGTATTTAAAGAGTTGTGGAATTCCACACTAAATTAAGCTTGCAGAAGGTTAAAGTAGTAAGTATGTGGGACTAATATTTAATTCAAATTAAAGAAACCTAAATAATCTTCATATCTTTTCTTCGGCATCCAAGTTTCCGCATGTGGCTACATAATTCTACGAATTCTTTTAATACTTGTTGCATAATACTGTAACACCTCGACGAATTTTTTTCTAGTGTAAATTATCAAATGGGTAACCATTTTGGGAACACCCACATTTTGATATACTAATTAAATTGCCTCTTAATTAGATTAAGATTAATGAAACCATTATTAAATATAAATTTAGGAAATGCATATGTTTTGAAATGAGGCATATAAACAGTTATAAGAAACACTACAGAAAGTTGGCGCGAAAAGCAGTTTAAGTTCTTTTAATAAATAAATACCAGTTCTGTTTTTTTTCCTTTGTATAACATTAAAAGTTTGACTTCTAAGAACAGAAAATAAACTACAATTTAAGGAAAAGCACGAACTTTTTAATTCTATTAAAAACTAGAATTTTAGCTTTTGAATAATTTATTTGAATTGCAATTAAGAGAATGAGTCTCAAAAAGAATTATAATAAATCAAGCACAAATCAAGCAAATGAAACTGGGGAACTTTTAAATAAAGAAGAAAAAAATGTTAGAAATACAAAAAAAACAAACATTTCTTTCTTTTAACATGAAAGGAATTTATTTCTCGTAAAAGTATTAAAAGACATAAGCTGAGAGGAAATAAAATCTTCATTCTTTGATGAAATACAAATGTTTGAATAATCAAGATTTAATATCTTTGCTTTGTAAAAAAATAATTACTGGAAAATTATCTCGCTTCTCTTTGAAAGAAACATTCTTCTTCAAAGCTGAAAAGGGAAAAAAATTAGATGTTAAGGGGAAAATTAAATAATATTCTTAGAATCATTTTGCGAGTCATTTGCGAGCTATTTACAGAGATAAAAACAGTGAAAGATTATCTAATTCATTTCCAATCTTAAAAAAGGGGGGTAACGCTATTCTCCTATTAATGTTATCATAGGTAGTTAAAGCCGATAATCTTCAATAACAATTAAGATAACTTTTGATAAAGAAAGAATGATGAAATGTGGAGCGTTTGATTGAAGGAATTAATTTAAAGAATGTTTAATTAACGGTGCGAAAATCTTTATCTTTTAGCTTAAGTATTATTTAAATGATCATTTAGATTACAATAATTTTCTAATCAAAGTAATAGAGTTTTTACGCTGCTCAGTGTACAGTTTAAAAAGGATGACCAATGCAACGGAAGGATAAAGAGCCAATAAAAGAGTTAAATGAAATTAAATTTAGATATCCTAACATTAAAAAGTCATTTTCTAGCAGTTACAATTCACCGCCTTCCCCTTTTTATGGTAGGTGCGCTACTAGAGCCATCCGGGTTTTTCCCATAATGCCTCTCTCTCTCTTTTACTTCTATGTACTTGTCTTGTGTTGTTGTTCTCTGTCTTGCGTCTTGTACCTTTTAATGTACTGTGTCGTTGAACCTAGCCATCTAATAAAAATGGTTCCGGAAATTGAATTAATTCTTCCACAGCGGCATTCCATACAAACATGAGTCTCGTCCCTCTACAATTTCTATTTACCAATTTTAGGCAGAACTAGAGTAATTATTCAGCTCTATATATAAATGTGAGTTAGAGTGAGTACTCCAGAAGGTGCATGAAGACACCTTTGAATAAGGCAGAATAAACGTTGAAGACGGCACGATCATAGAAAAACAAAACTTCGACGGAAGGCTGTCTCAGCGAAACGGCCGCTGGGATTGAGGGGCATAAACTTACTTACCTTTCCCAATTGTAACTTTCTGTGACTAAAGGTAGCTCTATGTGACTAAAGGTAGCTCTACGTGACTAAAGTAGCTCTATATGACTAAGGTAGCACTATGTGACTGAAGTATCTCTATGTGACTGAAGTAGCTCTATGTAACTAAAGTAGCTCTATGTGACTCTGAGATTATGTGACAGGAGTAGCTCTATGTGACTCTGAGATTATGTGACAGGAGTAGCTCTTTGTAACTCTCACTTTATGTGACTGATTCGTGATTTTGGTTGATTTTTTTTTTCGTGAAAAAATTCTTGTTTCCAAATGTAATATATTTATTCACGTTATTAATAATGGATACAATTTCTGTTAGTAACAATCTTATATAAAATGGGACGATGGTACGAGAAATAGCAAACGTAATTCAACAATTCTGGAGTAATATTTCGCGTGAACGTAAGATCGATGAATCAATTGCCTAATGTACAAAGCGCGGGAAGCTAGGTTGGTCACTGCGTGCGAGCGAATCGGTCTCTGTGACGCCATCAAAATTCTTCGTCATTTCCACCAACTTTGCAACTCCACTGTGACTAAACCATAATTCCAAATTCTAAAATTCTTTTTGCAATCTTCAATGCCTACCTTTCTCTGTTAAATGAAACTAAAACCAACTTTTTGTGCTATTTGGTTTCGGAACTATAAGCGTTTAGCTTTACCAAGAAAAGCGTCATAATTTTTTTCCTTTCCCGGCACCCCATTAGACCACTATAGAGGGACGTAAGTTTACGTCAAAAAGATAAAGAATAAATTAAGAGGGCGGCCGCTATCTTTTACGCAATCAAATTTAAACAGAGAGTAATTTCGAGCGTCGTGCTCGTTCATCAAAGTTCAGTTTCGTCTGCTGAGAGCAGAAGATAGATAAGTCACGTGATGTTCGCTAGTATATGAGAGCGGTGACATTTGATGGGACCCAACTGCGACATCCAGCATCAATAAATAAATAGGTATTATTAATGTATTTTAATGAAAGGAGAAACGTCATTACATATCGCTCATATCTTGAAAAGCACACTGAAAAATATCATAAATAGTTTATGTCTGATATATTTCTCGTTAAAATTATGTGTTTGAATGTTAAGTACGTAACTAAACATCATGGGTCACGTGATCGAATTAAGAATGGAATTTTGCTAATTTTAATTTTACGAGTTGCCAATAAATATATTGGGCATAAATAATTCATAGCGTAAGCCAAACCCTTTCGGGATCAACTTCGATAGATGATTTTATACTACGTTTTGCAAACAATTAAAATTTGTCCAATTCAAATCAAAGCACACATGCACCAATGCTTGTTCTAGGAAATTTTAAAGTATAATTATATTTTAAACTATCGTGAAGTAAGATTGGTACAGAAAAAGCTTTTGATTTGGCATGAAATTAGTAATTATTTGCATTAGTTTGCTTCAGATTAGAGGTGCCAATTTTTGGATTATGCTTGAAGTGATGATTATTTTATCTCTATTTGAAAATCTACTTTTATGAGAAACCTGAAGTTTAGGGAAAAATACAAATACGTATCATTCAGGATAACGGAAAATTATTTAAAACTATTAAATAATTTACAAAGTTACTGTTAATACCCGGATGCAGCCAATGCTCACGTGACTCCAAGTACGTGTAGCGGGCGGCTGCGAGTCTAACTTCTCACACGAAGTTCCGTTAGCCGAACTGTGATGTTCTCGGATTACTGTCTTGATGTTTTTGTCCTGTGTTTGTGTTGAATAAATGTTTGTTTGATAATCCCTGGTCTTATTCTTCCACCTGCGCCTCTGCCCCACTCATTTAACCTAACAGTTACAATGAAAAATCCATTCATAATAGTAAAAGTGAAAGGGTACACTATATGAATATTTTGTAAGAACCTTTACGTTATCGATAATCATATGAAATTGCAGTTTTCATATACGGCTGTGTTTAGTATTAATACATGTCCTAAAACGGTATCAGAGCATGTGTCTGGGCCACGGTTGCTGCATTTCAATTTTGGGTCTAGAATTCGAGACCCAGTTCCGCAAAAATCTGCTGGTTATATATGCCGGCACAAATATCTTTGATCAAAACTGATATTTAATCCGGCAACTTACAACCTCTCTATTTACCTTTTATTTATTTTCTTTTGGTTTATCATCACTTTTTATAATTGTTTTCAGTTGTCGTTTGAGTGTAGCTTATACTGTTCAGCGACCCTTCCATTCTTCACTTTCCCCCTATTTTGATGAAAATAACTCCGACGGGCGCATGCGCAAAAGCGCGGAGGGTTTCCGAATCCGTTGCTAAACAATATGGAAATATTTTAACAAATGCGGTGGATGTGAAACGCAAAGCTCCATTTGCTTGATAATTGCTTTTAGGAGCAGAATAAAATTTGCATGACAGATTTGTCATTTATAGCTAAATATATATATATATATATATTTAGTTGGAAGTTCTGTGGATTCTGAAAAATTAGTATCATCGTTGAATGATGTTTTTCCGATGAGAGGTGTCGCCTCACGGATCAACACATTGCTGCAAGAGTCTTTAGAAACAGATAAATATTGGCCAATGAATTAATTTCCTGTAAAAACAATAATAATAAAACATTTTGTCTACAAAGTTTGCTTTTTCATATCCCCCCCCGAAAACCGGTTACTTTCAGCGGTTATAACCTTCAGGTTAAACTGAAGGTGAAAAAGACCTGAATAACAGAAAACCGGTTATTTTCAGCGGTTATAACCTCAAGGTTAAACCTGAGGTGAAATTGACCTGAATAACTGAAAACCGGTTATTTTCAGCGGTTATAACCTCCAGGTTAAACCGGAGGTGAAAA
>BGPR01000085.1:1381226-1446002 GCA_013235015.1 Araneus ventricosus | reverse complement strand
GAAAACCGGTTATTTTCAGCGGTTATAACCTCCAGGTTAAACCGGAGGTGAAAAGGAACTGAATAATCGAAAACCGGTTAATTTCAGCAGTTAGAACCTCCAGGTTAAACCGAAGGTGAAAAAGACCTGAATAACCAAAAACCGGTTCTTTTCATAGTTTATAACCTCCAGGTTAAACCGGAGGTGAAAAGGACCTGAGTAACAGAAAACCGGTCATTTTTGCAATAACCGCCCTGCCTAGCGATATGGCTCTAAAAACGGATATGAAGGTGATGTAAAGTCATACTGCCTAATGTTCATATAAATTTTCGTGTATTCTCTTATGATTTGAAAGCTCATTTGAGCTCAATTCCTCCCTCTAAATAGCTCTTTCTTCACAATTTCTTACATCTAAAAGCTTTAAAGAAAGATTTCCACAAGCTATCTTACTGCATGTGCCATCAACCCCTTTCTTTAGCTTAGAAGAACGGAGTTCATGTTGCATTTCCAGAATAATTTAGTCGAAACATCTACGTCGGAAAAGAGCTCCAGTGATGTCTTAATGTAACAACCAAATGTTTTCTTCAAAGCCTTCGCGTGCACAAAAGAAATGTTCACAAACAACAAGCGTAGAATAAAAGCGTAGCAAAATAACTCTCGTCACGAAAGGGAAATGGCGAAAGAAAAGATTTATGAAACGCTGTTCAACAACCGATTTTAGAAATTCAAGGAAATGGCACACTACTTGATGCGCGTTTTTCAAATATATCTTTTTGTTATTCTGGAACTTTTATTCTAAGAAAGAATGCTTTTGTTGGAAAGAATTGCGCGCTGTTTTTCTAAAGAAATATTCATCGATTTGTTTTGTAAATCAAATAACATTAGGATTTTTCTTTTAAAATATATGAGCAATAAAATAAATATATGGTATTATCGAAAGTGCAAATTATAGTTTGAGTGCTATGACTTTAAAAACTAACAGAAGAAAATTATACAAAGTAAATCTACCTATATTCTGTATCATTTTAATTATCTCTTTAGTTTTTATAGATGTGAACACCTGACAAATGTCTTAGTATTTCTGTTTATTTTCTATAACTAATCAAATGTTTAGTAATTAAATTATATCCAAAGCTTTTACTTATTTAGCCCACTATTAACTTTGACCTTTTGCGATTTCTGAAAAAGCTAACAAAATTAAGAATGATAAAGACATAATTTTTATCTGCACTATCATGCTGTTTAATCCATTAATTTCTCCTTTTTAAACACCAATTTTTATTAGTGCAACTATATCATGATTAAATCAGGACTATATACATATTTAGATTCAAAGATTCAAGATCAAGATTACTCATATTTCATAATCATCAAGCTTATAATCTCGAGTTCACCCAGGATCACCTACTAAACCCAAACCAATGGCGCTTACCACCTCATCTCCCTCATATTTAAGGATCCTACATAGTTGGGAATAAGGTCGCTTGTCATTGGCTCTCAGCGTCACGTGACTTGGCTTGCTTCTAAATGACGTCGTGAACCTAAACAGTGCTTACCAATGCTGAAAGTTCGTCCTTTATTTGTTTTATTCTAAAAATGCGTTCATCATTTTCATGAGAACCATTCAAATAATCATAATTAGAAAATAGTTTTGATTTCTGCATGATGTGATAGAAGAAGACGTAATGATAATTAAAATCCCGCCTAAACGTGGCGGTATGACATCATTGAGAAGCAAGTCAAGTCACGTGACGCTGAGAGCCAATGAGAAGCGACCTCATTCCCTGCTTTGTAGGATCTGTAAATATGCTCGTCCCCCGCGCAACTGTTTATTTCCACTCTTCACTTCAGTTCTTGTAGCTGAGGGCCGGAACAATTACGTGGAAGTTGGTGGCATAACATGCACCTTAAGAGAAAGTGAGGCAATTTCAATCACAAATTGCAACGATCTTTAATTGAAAATTAGATCCTTATCAAGTTTTTTCCCCTTTCAGTACTAAAAATGAAACTAGAATATCATTATTAAGATATAAACTGAGGAAATTTCTTCAAAAAGATATTTCTATTCATAAACAGTATTTTTTTTTTTATTTTTTAAAAAATTAGTTTCAAAAACAATCTTGAGATTAATAATTTGAAGAAGTCTTCTTCATTAAGGATACTCTTTCTTCATTAAAGCGAATTAGCTATATTTCTAAAGTATAATAAAAAAGTTTTATTACGTGGCTCTACATTATCTTTTTAATTCATTTTTGATGAAACGAAACAGCCGAAGTGAAATACATGTCATGTCACTTGCAAAATATTGAAAAAAATATATTTCTTCTTTAAAACTTTTTCTGGCTATGGCTTAACCTAAGCAATTAAAAGGTAATTTAATAATAAGCAAGGCAATTTAATAATTAAGGTAAAGATTTTATCAAACATATTAATCTTTAATATCGTACCTTTCTGTATCAGTTTTATATCAGTCGGTGTCATATTTCTGTATCAGTTTTATTATTATTAATATTTGATTCTGTTATTTGTATTAATTCGATTTAAAATTGTTTGAGTAGCTAAAATTTCAATTAATCTATTTAATTTTGAAATTTTAGAGAGAACTTTATAGGTCTTGTTCAATAAATATTCTCTGCACAAGTAATCATAAGCGAAAATATTTAACCGCTTTTATGAGAAAATGGTACGTTACTGCAAATTTTACAAATACAACTTGTGAAGTATATAAATATATACTTTTTAAATATATATGAAGCCTATACAAATATAGCTGTGTAAATTATGCATATACGTGCTGTACTTAATAGAAATGGCGACCTGATAGGGTAATATTTATAACCTTTTTTCAACATCTGGTAATGTTGCAATCTAGCATCAAATACTGTTAACATAACAATGCTGCACCAAACATTGTTAACATAAAAATGATGCATCAAACATTGTTAACATCACTTAGGTCTGTATTGAGTCTGAAGATTAATTCGAGAACAAAATCCATCTTTCGAGTGATAAAACTAATTTGGGGTTTTTTCTTGAATTTGATGAATATTGATAACATTTTAAAAATTTCCTTACATGAAGACACTTCGCTTTTTTTATATAAAAGGCAGATTACATTAATGTGTCGCCATTTACAATATTTATCATTGCAGCATTATTTTTATCATAACTAATAAAATCTCGAAATAGAAATTCGTACCATCATCATTATTTTAAATTAAAGAAAATTTTATTGTGGTATTTAAAATGTTTATGAATATTAACTAATCATAAAATTTTGATGTCAAAAATGTAAATCTAATTTCCTTTTTTTGATTGACTGAGTATTTTTTCACTTACCTGCTGAAAACATATGTAGATTATTTTGACCTTAACCCATTGCAGATTTATAGTTTGATACCAATTCCTCAAAATTTCGCTTTCATTTTCGTTGTTTCATTAATTACCATTTAACTAAATGAAATGCATTAAAATTATCTGAATTTCCAGATCTAAACTTCAAATCGGATAACTCTAGAATACGAGACGATAGACGAGTTGGAAGAGGGGAGGGGGGATGATTTCAGGTGATTTAAAAGTAATTAAATAAATAAATATAATAAACCTACAGAAATTGTTAACTACTTAAGAATTTTTAAAAAAGAAGCAGGAGGAAATCAAGAAGCGCAAGTTGTATATTTTGCTATTATTTATACAATTTTTATTTTAGGCTGAATCGTCCACTTTGGTCATACTGGGTGATCATATTCTATACTAGCAGTACGCGCACGGCGATGCCCGTGGAATCAGGACTTCAACAAAATAAAAAAAAATCGCCCACAATGACACGAAAAAGTTTTCAAAACAAAATCAAAACAAAAAATACACATTATAGATTTTCCGGCTTATTTTTTCCGCGATAATAACATGTAGAAAAACGGTACAGAGTACATTAATCCAAAACAATATAAAAAAATTGTTGCCCGTGGAATCAGGACTTCAACAAAATGGAAAAAAAAAAATTCTTAGAACATGACAAAAAGCTCCGAAGGTTATGACGTCACCTGACCGTTCATCCAATCAAATTGAAAGCTGCGTTCCGAAAGACTGTCGCTGAAGAAATTTCGCTCGACAAAAATAACTTTCATCTGCCCAGGAATAATTTAATTTAAAAAAAACGGGAAAAGATATTTTAACGTTCTTGTTTTAAATCAGAGAGAACCTTTCTAGTTATAAGCTGAAAAAAATTGAAAATAATAGTGTTATTAGAAAGTCGGATGCAACAAATTTAAAATCAAAACTAACATCTTGATGCCAAAACTGGGTATTTTTTTAAAAATTTCTCAAAATTCAGTAAATTGTGTTAGAAATTCAAAACTAACTTCATTAGAACGGAAATCTCGTGCTCTTTCCGATGGTGTATCTATTTTTGTCGTACATTTATTTGAAACCATTCTATTGAGAAATTAGCGCGAAAAATCAAACAAAACAACACAAAACATTAAATAAAAAAAATTCTAGATTAAAATTTCGGCTTCGAGGTGCATTCAGTCACCATTACGACTACCTGTGTACCAAATTTCATGGCTGTAAGTGCGATAGATTCGTCTGGATATCGCAGACAAACACACACACACACGGACACAAACATTGCCTTTTATAAGTATAGATACAATAAAAGCTAGGTATCAAAATTCTATACAAACAAGCTTTTGAAAAGTTAATGCTTTTAATTATTTTATTGATAAGTCAAAAATGGGACAATCAGGATATTTACTTCAAATTTGGATACATTTTTCAATCCATAAAAGTCAGTCACTTGATGATTATTAGTATAATAGACCAGATCTGACTCTCACTGATCCGGAACCGCTCTGACGTCATCAACATTAAAATTCGTGCCATAGCACTGCGAGACTTTAAACAGCATTATTTCATTGTTAGAGCACTTAAATTTCAGTAATTCTAAAATTAAAAAGTAATTGTCGTTCTAATTTCAAATTTAATAGCTCTAAAATATTGAAATAAAATTTGCTATCGATTGATATAAAATTTATTTCGATGTAATCAATAGTTACCGAGAAATTTTAAACTATACTAATCATATATTACAAATTAATTTCCGTTTTTTAATAAAAAGTAGTAAATCATGTCAGTGGTATCTCATTGGACGCCACGATGCATCTGATTATTTATTGCAATCGTGATAATATAATTTGATAATATTTTTTGGCAACGTTTGACAAGAAGAGAAGTGCTTTCTTTTGATTAGAATTTCGAAAAAGAATTCCTTTGAAATTTAAACTTTTGACTTAAGTTTGACAAGCTGAGAAATTCATGGTTATTGATTTATTATGTACATATTTTGTATATATTTTTTACTATAATTTAACCCCTGCAGTCGGAATTAAGAAATAATGGAGTTAAATTTTTTTCCTTTGGCGTGCTGTATACTACTGCAAAGGTTAAAGCATAAATAAAATTTCAAGCCTGTAGATGAAAAACTAAAGAAGTTACCCCATGTCCGGCATCCGGACAATAACGGATATTTCAACTAAAAAAAGATACAAATTTCACTTTAAAATAGTTGCCGAAGAGTAATAAAATATTATAGAAGCCTTTTAAATGGTAAAAGAATTAAAAACAAGAAATTGCTTGAGAAACAAAATTCACCAACTTGCTCCATTTTGGAAAGAAAGATGATTTTCTCAATTTTTTTCGAAAAAACTAAAAAAATGAAATGATTCCAAGCCCGAAACGAAAAATTCTTGCAACGATTATATTGATAAGAAAATAGAGAAAAAAATAAAAAAACAGCATGTAGTTTCGTCAATTATTGAATTAACAGGAGCAGTTCAAAGTTGATGTCCGGTATACCGGACACCAGGTCTGAAGAGGTTAATGCTTTACAATCATGAATTAGTTTACTATATTTTTTACAATGAATACAGACGAAGAAACCATCGCAAAAAGACAGTAGATCACAAAGGAAAGGAAATCATGTTGGTTAGCGAGGTATATATATTTATTTATACACGTCAAATTTGACGGGAAATCTCTCGAATGAAGAGGCAATTTGCACCCGTCATACCATGATGGGTGATTTCCTAGTTATTACATAAAACTGATGATTATTTTTTGATGAATGTGAATTTGTGATGCTATTTTTGAAACTTTAACCTTCTCACACCGAGTGAGGCGATCCCGGGCGGTTTGAAAATTTCCCCTTAACAGAGACGAAGGCCGGTCTGAGGCGGTTGGCTTCTTTTGAGGGGAGGTGAGGTTCTGAGATAGCTTCGGAGATGAACGCGGTAGGGAGTCCAAGTATCTTTGCCAACCGTGCGCTTTAAGGGAAGGTTACAGAAGGGGGTGAGGTGGCGGGGTAAACGACCACTAAGGTTGGGAGAGTCCAATTCATGTCCTATCCTCCCGAATGGCCCGGTTTTAAAGGGGCTAGAAGAAAAAGGCGTCTAGGGATTAAAGAGTTAAAAAGTTTATATAAAGTTTCATAAAAAAAATATTTTTATGGGAATTAATTTTTGAAGTAAAATGTATCGTCTGAAATCGGTATTCATTCTCATACCGAGAAATTTACGCAAATTATTTTAGACGTTAACAAAAACAGATCTGGATATCGATATTAACAAAGAAATGAAAAACAATCTCTATTCAGGACATAAACGTATGAAACCCTTTTATCGACATCAAAGGTATGCGACGTTCTATACGGTCATCAAATATGCAACTATATTATTCTACAGCTAGTTTGAATCTCACTGACGAACTCTTTCAACACTGCCAACCAAAACCATTAATGCGTCCATATAGATAAATTTTACATTCTAGTGACTTATTAATTGTGCCATTAAGCTCTCAGCGAAAGCATGCATATGCAGATAGCGTGGATATTTAGCAATCTCTGCATACAGAAGTGCTTTTGAAATAGATGTGCAGCTGGGGCTTAAAGATTTCATATCAGCAACTGCAGAATGTTCATTCCGATGCTTTCAGTCTCATTAATTTGTACCAGAAATGTCCTGTCACTTGGCTCACATTTTAGCTAAAACTACAATCTCCGACATCTGTTTAACAAGGACAACAGTTCACGAAGCTTGTTTCAAATGTATAAATATAACATGAAGTATCGTATCTGTGCGTGCCTCGTAGGCAAACTTTCATTGAAAGCATGTCTGACATATAGGACACTAACTTGTACAGAAATGGAAATGGTGAGTGGTTTTATGCAATTTTAAGTCGGGTTTGATAGGAACAGTGAACTGCTGAATGCATATGCATGTACGAAGTTTCAACTGGATGATTGGTTGTTGTAATAGTTATCTGTAGTAATTGTTGGATAGAATGGTAATTTTTCGGATGTTTCTGTTAGCATTTATATACTGAAATAAATTGTGAATTCATTTATTCGCTAATAGTTTTCCTGTCTCAAATTCAAAGAAACAGTTTAAATTAGTATTACCAATATTTCGAAATACAGCAATCCTGTCGTCGTCTCTTGTCAGCTGTAATGTTTGTTTCTAACTATTTGAATTTTAATATTATATCTCTCGGAAACTCTCTGAATTTTATTATAATCTGTATTATTTCAAACCATATCACTAACATAATAAATTTATGTTTTTAATGAGATAATGATTCAAACCATAACTATGCAATTTATTTTTTAATTCTTGCTTTGTGCTAAAGAAAAAGTCATTGACAATTATAGTTATTGATTTATATTTACCATTTGATCTTTAGAAAGTGAACAAGTCAAGCCAAGATTTTAGAAATTTTAAGGGGAGTCGGTATCCTCTATACCGTTAATGTTAAACTGGCCATTTTTTATGTAAGTTTTCTCACAATTTATTATAGATACATGTTTGAACCTTTTTTTATACAAGTACACCTTTCTGTTTATATTTAAATAAGCTTCTGGCAAAATTTGCATTTTTTGATTATTTGAAAAATATTATATCGGATAAAGTGAAAAGTAACTATTTTTCAACAAAAAAATTTGTAAAAAATATTTTTTTTAGTTTTTTTTAAAAATAGGTAATTTCATTATACAGGGTGTCCACACTTATCGTGGTCCAAAAGCTAATTTCTAAACCGTTAGAGATAGACCTATATTCCCAATTTGAAAAATGTTTAAAATGAAGGGAATAATTATAATATATGTTTCTTGAGTGAATAAATATACTCCTGAAGAAAAAATACGAAATCTAACTTTTTATACAGTCCCCGGTCCTATCAGTCATATTTAGTAAAATATTCTTGACACTCTGACATTTTAAACAGAAAAAAGTCCTACTCTTTGGCGACTAAAACTGACTGACTTATGGAGCTTTGAATATCGCTGACTTAGATCACTTTACACCATTTCAATAGCCGTCTTGAAGACAATCCACCAATCAATGCGCAGCACTTGCTTGGCGAGGCGCTGATTGGTTAAAAATCATGAAATTCAAAGCTCCATGACTCGCTCAGTTTTTGTCGCCGAAGCGTGGGACTTTTTTTGTTTAAAATCTTAGAGTGTCAACAATAATTTACTAAATATGACTGATAGGACCAGTGGACCGTATAAAAAGTTAGAATTCGTAACTTATTTAGAAATATATTTAGTGGCTCATAAAACATCAAATGTAATTCTTCCCTTCATTTAAAGCATGTTTTCAATTGGAACTATACGTCTTTCTCTAACGGTTTAGAAATTAGATATTGGATTAAGATAAGTGTAGACACCCTCTATATTAAGAAACTTAATCAACTTGTCTTAAAATATTTACATATCTTTGAACAGTAGTTTCTGAGTAAAGGTAAAACGAAAAAAAAAATCGCACTTTGAGAAAAACGCATTTTATTTTTAAAAAAATAACTTATCAGAACTTTCCGGCCCTATATTCAAAACAATCAGTATTTTCTTAATGTCTTCCTCTTCTTAATTCTGTTAATTAAGTCTGTTTTCTTTCCTGTTCTCCTATGTTATTTAAAAATCATAGTAATAATTAATTTTAATAATCTTTTTTATCGAAATGTTCCATTGCATTTTTCATATAACTTCCAGGTTTTATACTTATGTTCCCTCAAAATTTCCACTTTTTTACATAGCCCTTTTAATGATGTTGTTGCATCGTATATACCTAAAGAAAGAGCTTCTATTTGAATAAATGTGTTCTTTGGTACACGATACCTTATCATTTTATTAACACTCTCATTTGGGTTCTGGAGTATAATAATGCAGGCATTTCTTCAGAAACTTTGAATTTGATAAATCACTAAAAACTGGTCCAGTATCTTTCAATCAGTAATAGGTAAACTGTTTTTATAAACAAAAGACTTCCCAAGCAATTCCACCTTTGTAAACTTTCAAAATGTAACTGTAGATGATAGTCATTACATTTTTTGCCATGGATAGATGGTGGTATCAAACTAGATTTTCGTCATTTTTAATTATCGTCGTTAAAGTAAATCGTTTTTGAAAATAAAGAAATCTCAAATTCTCCTTTTTTGAAAATACCAACATCCCTCGCTTTTTGAAGCAAAAGCTTTGAACTGCATTTCTTTGAAGCTGGAAATCTATATATTTACTAAACAATTATGTATTAAATAAGAGCATATGAAATATGCAACAAATGTTTGTTTAAATATATTGCATGCTACCCGAATACATTAGTTAAAATAAAATTTTCGTAACAAGCAAATATCAACCTCGCAAGCTCTGCACATTCTCGATTTAAGATTATGATTCAAATGTTTAGTGTAATATATAGTTTTATTTTGTTTAGCTTTGAAGGAAGAAATGTATGGACTCCATTCTCTGGCTTAGATATCAATTAACACTTTTTTCAAACTGCTAGACTAATGTGCGTTTTAACAAAAGATAACTCGCTGCAGTCGGGTGCCTTCTGAGATTTTCCTGATATTCTTACAAACGAAATACAGATGTGGGCCAGTTTCCTCTAAAATTCCTCCATAAAGGCAGTCTATCCTAATACATGATGGCACTATGAAGCTAAAGCGGAGCATTCACCATTCTTCCAATCTGGAATTTTTGGAACACGTAAAGGAAAAACCTTTCGTCAGGATGAGAAACCGATGAAAATTAGCATAGCGGAATGGAAGGGTCTGAATTCCGAATAGTTTGAAAGCTGATTGGAATCGCCGGGTGGTGATTTGAGGACCTGGTTGCGAGGCTAGCGGGAAAACAATAGTTCTGCCTGGATTGGAACCTCGCGTCGAGCCTAGAAATTAAACTCCAAATCCCCCGAGTGGGGGAAGAGGAGCCTGGGTGGGAAAAAAATCAGCGACTTTGAACCTTGTCTTAAAACAAACTTTGGAATATCTGTGAATGCTTTTCGTAATTTTTCGACTAAAATGGGTGGGGAAAAACCGCTCATAGGACAAATGGCACAGCTTAGCCTTCTCGCGAATGCCCAGATGATTTCTACCTGAGGTTCTGCCACGTCGTCTTGAGCAACAGAAGATACAGATTAGATTACCCCGCCCTGGCCTAGGCCGTGCAGGAAAAATGTGATACACCTTATTTTACAATATTTTTCTCTTCTTTGTTTTTCAGAGGCGGGAAACATCAGTTTCACTGAACGACGACAATAAGTCTAATTTTTTAATTAACAGTTCGTGAATGAGTCCTCGCAATGAGATACGAATATCGGCATTATTTATCAAGTATTTTAAACTCATTAATTGCCATCCACTAGGCCAGTTTTTTCCGTATGATGTCAAAATTTCGCAGTCTTTAATTACGTGAAGAACAGATGCCGTTTCTTGGTCGCATGAACATACGACGTTTTTTCGAAGAATCTAGCCTGATGTTCTCTAAAATCTCCATGTGCCGTGAAACTTTGATTTATGCAGAAATCGCCATATTGTCTATCAACGTTATCTATTAGGTTTTTTTGTCCATCGCGCATCTTTGAATCATTCCAACGATTTTGCCACAGGTCCTTTATAATTTTATTTCCTTCATTTCTTATCTTGTTTCTGGAGGGAACAAAACTAATTGTTTCATCTGAAATCAATGTTGCCTCCTTGGCTAATTGATCTGCACGTCCATTCCCAAAATTCCCCATGTGTGCTCTAATCCAAGTCAAAGTTATTTTCCCCTTGTATTCTTTTATATTATTGATTATGTCTCTGGCTTCTTCTACAGCACTTAATGCCATAAGTGCTGACCTGGAGTCACTGATTATATTTGCTTGTCCTAGGTCATTTGCTCTGACATACTGAACTGCCTGTTGAATTGCAATCACTTCAGCCACAAAAGCTGTGCTCGATTCATTTAGTCTAAATTTTCTATAATCTAGTTCTGTTTTGTTATAAAATACTACAAATACGCAACCAACTCTTCCATCCATTTTGGAACCATCAGTAAAAATCATCAGGCCCTTCATTTCTTCCATGTAGTAATTCCAATCGATCTTCAGAGTTTTCCATGGTTGAATTCTTTTTTCGTATTCAAAACTTATCTTGCCATCGATTATTTCATTTAATTTGTTCCTTCTTATTTGCTTAGACATGTCATTTTCAATTCTAATCTGGTCAACAGAAGATGTACCACTTTATGTGGGATTAGAACCACCAACACCATTTTATGTAACTTGTTTTTATTTGCCAACATGGTGTTATTTTGGGTAGAACATTGCTGAAGGCTACGAAACTGCATAGGCAGCAAGTAAGGAAATAGGTTTTCAATCTAGTAAGGTACGGAAGTGTCTGCAAGAGGAATCTAGAGGGATAATTGAGATAAAATTTTATGTCTAATTCTTTCATTCCGACGCACGTTTAATAATGAATTTAAACATGCAATTAAAAAAAATTCGGAAATTATTTTTAAAAAAATCTGCTGTTAGATAGACTTTTTTAACCAACTGTTTTTCTATATGAATTAATTGTCCTTACTATCCATAATAACATTAAAAATTTATAAAAAATGTTTTTGCTTCTTTCCGTAAAAGTAACAAAAGTATATAATTACGTATAACTACATTTTCCTAATCAGGAAAAGTATTCCATTTAACAGTAGTATGCGAAAGGACGCTTCATAGTGATGTTTAGATATGAAGAGATAGATTTCTAAATTTCAGAGACTACTTTCATTTCGATACTCAGCATTTGATGAGAGATTTTTCAGTGTTGTGTGCACATGCTTATTTTCTTAACTATCCTAAATATGCTTGATGACTTCAATATAAAACTGCATGTCCATCTAAATTTATTTTCCAATATTAAAATCATAAATTAACTCATACCAATTTAAATTTTGAAACGAAATTCTAATATTTATGTGTGAAAATAATTGCGAAAAAAATTTTCTATATATTTCTTATCTTCACATTTGTTTTTATTTGTAGGTTTGCTGTATGACTCCTTATCCTTTGGTATTAGCCTACAAGAAACCACCGTTTTGTGATCAAGTGAGTATTTCATTCACTATTCAATAAATATTTTTCCAATGTCTAAATTGACCAAGAATTTGGCCATAAAAATTATAGAATTCTTAAATTTATTGACAATAGCATTACAAATAACATCAGATGAGTTACATTCGCATTCAAAAATAGTTCATTTTGTTTCAATTATGAATGGGGTTTCTAAAATAGTATATTCATAGAATATTTTTCGAAGGTTTATGAATAAGTTATTGCGCATATGCGCTATTCTTTCCACATAAATATGACCAGTTAGATTAAATTGAATACAAATTCTTGATCGATTTGTATTATATATAATATTATTTCTTTTCATAGCAACTTAAAATAAGCATTAAGTAATGAAGAGATATTTCTCTTAAAAACGTAAAAAATTCCAATTAAATATGCTCAATGGTGTTTATTTTGTATTTAAATCTATACTTCATTTCAAAATGAGTTTGCATTTCGCTGTGAGAAAAGAAACAAAAATAAAATATGTCATGTACATCCGTTGACAGCAAAAAAAATCATTGACAATATTGATAAGTTATTGGAGTCGAGTAGTTAGAGCGATAGTTTCGATTAAATTGTTCAGTAAACTACCAAGTTTGGAATAGAGAACATAATAATTTGGAATGGAATCTTAAACTCGATACTTATTTAACATTGGTGCTGTTCAGTGAATAATAATTGCGAATTTTAGGAGAGTTTCAAAAAATGTTTATCAAGAGAATACAATTTTAAAAGCTACTTTATCTCTAAGTAGGCCAATTCTTTTAATTACAAATCCAGATGTGAAATTTCCTGCTAATCCAACAAAGTAAATAATCAGCATATGACATATTCTATTAGTTCTTCAAACAAAAATTAAAGTAAATGTTGATGTGGCGATTCCTCTGAAGGAAAATAATAATAATAATAATCGGAGATCCACATATACACTTCCCTCCTTGCCCAGTTTACTCGATAACACTCTTTCAAAAGTGAACCTTATATATAGAACATTTATTTTTAAGTTAAAACATATTAATTCCTTTTTTTTACTGAAATACTCTAAAAATTTGAAAGTTTTAGAATAGCATTATTTGCTTGAATCTGTCGTCGCAACATGACCTGAAAGCGAAACTCCTAAACAGCCAATCAGATTGCAACTTGTGTGAGAGTGAGGAAAAAAGAAAAAAAAAACATTGAGGAAAAAAGAAATATTAAAATGAACATCTTTTTTTCGATCAGTTGGCTCCGTGCCAGTCAGAGCTGTGTTGACTTTCAGCCCATAGCCCGTCAAAGCTAAAGGAAAAAAGAGTTGATTTTTCACTCCAGATTTTCTGCTCAGTGAACGGATTTCGGGGGCAGATTATTTTGCAGCTCAGCTTGGTTTGGATTCATTTTATGCCTTCTTTTCAATGTTTCATTCTTCTTTTTTTTATTTTCGTAAGTCATTGAACTCTGAGAGTGGAAAAGTAAGCAAATACGATTAAGAACGAAAAATACAAGTTTAAAAAAAATGTCAGGGAGTGTTGCATCTCTGCAGCCCTAATGGACGAGCCGCAACTGGTTGTGTCATGAATCATTGCTTCAAGTGGGAAAAATCGCGATTTCTAGACTTAGTTCCACGAAGCCCGCCGTAAATGCGGTTCTGGAGCTAGTTCAATTTGTAGGGATTAACTCTTTGGGGACGACTGTCACGAGGGCGTGTCAACTACTTGCCGTATTCTCTCCCTTATTGTCAGAAATACGTGTCGGCTCTTGTGGCTTTTAGCTACCGACTGACACGTCGGCGCGACACCAGCTTGTTTTATTACAACGTTTTGTGAAGTTAGGCTTAACTAGAAAAACTGCGCCCGCCCTTAGCAGCCACGCGCGTAGGAAACGTCGGCCATATCGAACCGCACGTTTTACGTGCTACCGTCCTCAAAAGGTTAAACGTTCTCGTAAGCGGGGCATTCACCGTTGCTCAATTCCAAGATTTTTGGAGCACGGGAAGGGAAAACTTTTCGTCGATGTTGAAACCCAATGAAAATTAGGCAAATGGATTCCGAATCTGATTCTTAGAATTCCGAACAACTTCAAGTCTGATTGGAATGTCCGGATGGCCTTTTGAGACCCCGTTGCGAGGGTAGAGAGAAAACAAAGCTTCTGCCTAGATTGGAACCCCGCGACGGGGCTAGTAAACTCGGAAATTCACCATTTGAAGGAGGAGAAGTGTGGGCAGAAGTAAGTCTGCGACTTTGAACCTTCTTTCAAACAATGTGTCTCAGAACAAACTTTGGAACATCCATTAATGACTTACCTAAAATATTAGCCTGGAATGAGTGGAATACAAACCAGTTCTTGGGACAAATGGTGTAGTCTAATCTTCTCGTGAATGCCCAACTTTACTACTGTGGAGGTTTGTCGAATGCTTGTCTACTCAAATATTGTCCTGACATCCGATCACGGTTAAAAAAATAGCGATATCCGTTTCAATGTAGCTTCCCAACAGGTGTGACTCAAACTTTATTCGCATATATTATTCAGACGGACTCTTCAGAAAGTGAGTGGATTTTGGAAATGAGAAATCTAATTCACTCAAATGTAGACAACATTCATTCATGTAAATAATTTTGAATAAATATTATTAATACACGTAAATAACAATTTAGTTCAGATTATAATTCATGTAAATGGAAAGAAAGTAAAGAAATTACATGTTTCTGTTTGGCCTGAGAAATTTCAGAACGCACGTTCAGTAAACATTCATTTCTAGCGACTATTCTTCTTTTATTGTACATTTTTTTAGGAAATGGAAGGAAGGAAAACCCATTAAAATTTAGTTGGAAAATATGAGTGGAAGGAATATCGTGAAATTTGTTTTGTATCAAGTACCTATAAATAACCGAAAATTTAAAAGTAAAAAAAATAATGGACATAAAATTTCTTGAATCTTAATTGGATATTAAATAGATAATATTGTTACAAAAATCGCCTGGGGGGTGTACCTGAATGCAGTCCAACAAGCAGGATAAAAAATAAATGACTATATATTTGACGAATATTCTAGAAAAGCAAAACTTATCACAGATAATACAGTTAAGCAGCACTTTTATAAACTAATAACTCAAACAAGCAGAAAATTGCTAATAAAAATTAGACGCAGCACTTTCAATAGCTCTCGATGTCTCAGTTCACCAGCTTCGATGCTGACCAAACTCCAACTGACTGACTTTTGGTTTGAGAGCTTGCTTTTATACCTTTTTCACAGGAAGTGACGTCACATAATAATCTCCAGGAAGTTCTCGATATTTCGCGCTCTTGGTAGAGATAGGAATGCAATTCAAGACTTTTTCTAGAAGATTCCTTTTGTCGCCAATATAATCACCAAGATTAGCATGTCAGAAAAAATTTTACAACTCATGCATTCATCACGCAGTTATCTTGCTTATGTAATTATATTTCCAATGAACTATAATGCAATGTTTTATTAGATATGACGCTCATTACAAGACAGCATATATATTGTAAGATGAATACGCTGCAGTGTTTTAATGACACCGTGAGAGCTCTAATCGCTTGCTTTTGTTTTGTAAACATCAGCTCGATATACAAAGTTCAACTCGAAAGTTCTAAGTTCGGGAAGCTCGGGAATGTAATGGAAAGGGAAAAGCTAAACGCGATATCATTTCTAATTTCAAGTATTGTTTATTTGAAAATATATTTTGAGCATGATCAATAACCCTTAATAATTATATACTACAAGAGTTAAATGAAATTTATATTTAAATCAGCGGGAGTGGTCTCCCCCAAACTTTCTCGTATGCTCCTAACACATGAAGAGGAAAAACTAAGCTAAAGGCAGTGAAACGAACAAGAACCCCTAACGCAGTGGAGAAAAAATATAAGCGGAACGTCATACCACGCTTTCCGAAGGCCGTCCAACGCGCAAGTGGAATTAAAAGCCGGCGTGATTACCAACAGGGCTGGGTGTAAGATAAAGGAAACTTAATTTGCAATTTGAACGCCTTTTTTTTAACCGATTGAGACAAAAATTGCACAAATCAACCATTAAGGTAAGAATGACACATACCAAATTTCATTTATCAAAGTAATTTTTAAAGAAGTTATTGCGTTCAAAAGTATGTGATTATACAGACAGACAGTGAACCCGTTGACGGATTTGGCCCAAAGTTGGCCGTACGTTCCTTCCTTCCTGATGATAAGAACGAAACTGTGTGCGAAATTTTATCTATCTAGCTTTTCAAGTTTTTTAGTTATAGTGTTCACATGAACGCGGACAGACAGACTTCCCGCAGACTGATTTTGTCCAAAAATTTTATAGAAACTTACAAATTAAGTGTCAAGATCACATTCCAAATTTAATCCCTGTAGCTCTAATAGTTTTTGAGCTATCGTGTTCACAGACAGACATAATTCTAAATTTGTGTTTTTCGGACTCGGGGAGGTCTGAAACGTGGAGATTCGTTAAATCTCGAGTTCGAATTTTTTGACGATTACAATACTTTTTCTTTGTATACTTCATATACGAGAAAGTAAAAAAGCTATAAAGAGGAAGACAGTTATGCAACATGACAGTTAACTGCAATGAACAATAAGAAAGTTGAACATCATGTTATTTCAAAATATATTCCTCATCTGAACTCAGAGTAATTGACTCTTTCTTCAGTTTCAAACAACGTCCAGTACAGACTGCCACCCATAATTCACTCTTAAACTAGGCAGCTTTAATTTTCGGCCAAGTATAGCGAAATGTACTTGGTACTTACTTACAAGTCTTTAATCTAAAGTGCGTAGTTTTGTAGAAGTGTGTAAGTGCCCCATAAAGATTACGAACAACGCTTGCTGCCAGAGTGAACCTTAATGCCAAAGTAAAAGACAAGTCCAATTTATGTCGAAGGAGCAGTAGACCATAATGCTTCTCGGGTAATCATTTTCGTGTTGATACACAAGCCCGAATGAGTCCGACTTTTAACGACATACTCCGAATAACGAGTTGCTGTAACAGTTCTCGCCAAATTTCTTTCCAGCGATGATCGAAGCTAGATTTCGAGTCAAGAATTAATAGCTTGCTTCGCCCAACAGTAAATTGCTTCCTATTACTGCTTATGGAGTAAAGGAAAGTCAATTTTTATAACCATTCCGCTTCTGCGAGGACATATTTCTTGGCTTGCTGTTAATCTGATGAACACAATAAATCGCCATTTTCATTTTCTTGCGCATACTGTAATATGTCTGATGTATCCTTACTGTTACTATTAAGAAGCATTTCTTCGATAAATTAACAATGTTATATGGAGGAATATATTTGCTACCAGACAAGTTGTAAATGTTAGGCATTAGCTGTTGCTTATTTATTTAGAAAAAGGGCACAGAGAATTTTTAATCAGTGATTTTTCAAGAGGATTTCTGAAAAATACATTCTAAGTTCAATTCTTTTGTCGTACATATCTGTTATATAATTTTTCCACGGTTTTAATGCTGAAATTATACTTCTGTTTGTATTATGCTTTCAATTTTGTAATTATTTTTATATTAAATTGCTATGTTTCGAAATGTAGATGGCATTTCTCATTCATTATTTATATTCATACTGATACCTCAGTAATAAACTTGTTCTTAACATACACTATAGAATTAATAATTGCGCTAAGTTTATGGGCGTTAGGGTACGAGTTAATGTTTCAGCATCCAAATTATACACGGTTCAATTCAATAATTCTCAATACAATTTATATAAAACATAGTAGCAATTATTTTTAAAGTTTTCTGTCATTGTGATCCATTTAGCCGGAATAATTAATTGGAAAAAAGTTCAGTTAAATATCCTGTAACTTGGTCTTAATGGCTTCCTCAGTGAAATATTTTTAAATTGCAAATTTTGATAGACTATTTTAAAAACCTTTCACAAGTTCTGTATATGGAGCTATGCGTCACCCTAATTCTCTACTATCTCACCTACTATTACAGCTTTCATCTGAAATGGAAAAAGATAATCTTTATGTGATTCAATAACCTGCTTACTGAATCGATATATGTTCATAAAATATGTGAGGATGGTTAAGTAGAAACATTCAGGATTGATGTTATGTGTCTATTACTGAATATGTTTTATAATTTACTTAATATCTTAGAGGATTCTTGCTTATATATATATACTGACTCAGTGTACTAAAATAAGACTACAAACCTTAAATATAAAAGAGTGGTAAAATATTTTATGCATCCAATTATATTACAGGAAAGAGCAGCACTGTCTGACAATGTACTGAATTTAAACTTTGATTGTAATTACCACGAAATTAAATTAAAGTTCAATAGTTTTATTAGAAGAATTTTTTGAGAAAGAAACGTATTTCATATTGAAAAAATAATCTGTAACTTCATGCCTTGGTTATCAATGATAAAATACTTGTAACAACAAAGAAAACCATACGAGCTTCATTACAACAATGAAAATTATTGTTGCAAAATACATTTTAAAATATTTTTAAGAAGTTATTAAAATTAAAGAATAAACTGTACAACTACTAAATTTCTATCATGGAAAATATTATTTTGTGATGTAAATATAGTTTAGCTATAATATGTTCAAAGTTATTGTGAAAGAACGTCAAAATTTCCTTTTACCCTTAATTAATTAAGGTAACAAATAAAATTTCGAACAAATATCTCCGTGATGCTCATTCTCATCCTCCAAAGTATGTTTGGGCAAAATTTGGCATTTCTAGGGCCAACAGACTGCCTTGTAGAGCGCCAATACATACAAACACATTCGTTTCTATTATTAATAGAGATTTATCAGAATAAACATAATAATAACATTTTTTATTAAAGCATATATGTATTAGCATCATTATCTTGCCTTATTGGAAAACTTAAAACATTTAATTAAGTTCAATTTTGTTGTTTTTTAAAGTTACATCATGATTTCTCAAAAGATGAGCATTACTAAAAATATTTTACACGTATAAGGACAAATATATTTATTTCTTTTCTTATTTAATAAAACATTTAATTTTCCTGGAAATAACTTGTCCACGAACTACTTAATTACATGCCAGCACACTGAAGATGAGTTAAATCTGTTATAAATTGGAAACAGTTTCCACTGTCTAAAACTGGAATTTATTTGCCGCCAAAGAACTAATTTCCTTAAAAGGATTTTCTTCGAACAGAAGCAATTCGAATCATGAAAGAAACATGAGCTAGAAATTCATGAATGGTAAATTTTTCCAAACGATTTTAAAGGCGTGAAATCGAGCATCTGCGTTAATGCAAAAAATAAACCTGTTTTCGAAGTCGGTGTTTCTCATTTAGTTTTCCTTTTCTCATTTATTTTGCATACAAACTAAATGTATTTTAGATTGGCTTGAATAAATAACCGTTTGTTCGGAAATAGCCGAAACAGTGGATTGGTATGCATGAAATCGTAACTGTGTTAAAGCGGCGAACATCTCATTGGAACTGTTAAATGCTATGTTTTGTAGAATGGCAACCATAATGTCGTTGAAGAGGAGAAATTGCGGCGCTGGAATTTAATTAGATGAAAGCTGATAGTATTTCAGGTAGGTTTCGGATATGGAGAAAATTAGAATAACGAAGTAATATGATTGGGTAAAAATTTTCATTTTAGAAGTGACATTTTGTTTTTCACATGTTTGTTTTATTTGCGTCTCCTTATTTCAAAATTTAGGTGCTTCCTTATTTTAGATAATTCAAACAATGGAATAATTTGGAATTTATCATACATTTGTCTTGTATATGTGAAAATGAAGTTATTTGAAAGACGACTTTTGCCCGATAATTAGTTTAGGTTTCTTTTGATTGCGTCGATTATTTAAACGACAATACGCAACGAAAATAACATATCGTTAATTTATTTTGCGAATCCATGAAAATTGTTAAAGTAATTTTTTACGCTTATGTACGTTCTGCAGGACTTTTATAAAAGTTGAACAAACTTCTGTGTTCCGAATGCAGTACTTATGTTTATGAAAACTAATGATCGCATTACTATCATTTTCAGATATTTAGGAAAACGAAGGAATAACTTTATTCCATAACTTCAACTCCAATGTGTTGGTATCATGTCTTTCATCTTCTAATTTGAATTATTTTTGAAAGGGACTTCACAAACAAGATAACTAATGCACATCTTCAATCATATTCATTCCAAAGGAATATTAAAGCTTCCATTAAAGGTTCTAATATCTTCCGATTCTGTCTTCCGCTCGAGACCAAATGCTTTGTATCCAACAGAAGTAATTAAACATCAGATGCTCGGAGAATCGCCGGGTAAAATTTCTAATCTCTCAGATACTTTCCTTTGTGAATTAAATATGTTAATAAATGTACAGTATTAATTCTTCATCTGATTGTTGTACTTAGCCCAGAGTTTGCTTCAAGTGTTTGTTACTGAACTTACTTATTTTTAAAATATTTAAAAGTTTTAGTACAATTTAGGCTTCTTATCAATAAGTTTAGGCATTTTCATAATTTTAATTTTTATTATTAAATTAGTAGTTCTGTGGACAGTAGAGCTCGCTCCCCCTATATAAAAAAATCTGAGATTTTCTCTTCATCGCATTTTTTAAAAGCTTAGCAAATGTTATTCATTGTGAAGACAGCATTGTTGGTAAGGACATCATAAATTGAAATTCTTGAGGTGCGACAAATTTGGAGCTAATATGGATAAAATGATTCTCAATCTGCTGAATTAGCAAAACATCTTTAGCTCTTTTACTGCGATTATCTTTAGGCGGCATACCGAAATGTTTTGAAAAAGATGGGGCCAAAAAATCACAGAGAAACATTCAGTCTTTAAATTAGTTATTTAAAAAATCATCGAGAAAATTTCACTATTAAATAGGCATCAAATTAAAATAATTTTTCCAACTCACTTCGTTAGAAATAAGAAGATGGAACTAAAATAACTTGGCGATAAAAATTATAATTTAGGAAGAAAATACATATATAAGCGAAAAGCTGTCGTTGCTATGAAGATCACACGATTGATAAGGAAAACAAAATTATCTTGACGAGATCGCATTTCTTGGCTAGAAGCGTCTGATAATTCCATTTAGGCTTAACAATTACAAGCGTTCTTTAAATTGGTTACTGCGCCATATTAAGTATAAAAGAAATGGTTTAGATAGTGAATGAGTTTAAATATAAATTTAGAACTAAAAGATAGCCAACGATTATAAAAATAGACAACATTTATTTAGCGAAATGCGGATAACGATACATAGCGATAAGCAAACTGAGTTTATTTATAACTCTGAAGTCATAATCTTAATATTCGGTTGCCACTCACTCCTTTATTACCAATTTTGAAGAAAATCGAACAACGCATTTGGTCGTAATCGCGTAATAAACAAATTTACAGACAGACAAAGTGTCAAATGCTAGACTTAAAACGTAGACCTCGCTTCGTTCGGTCAATAACTTAAATTAAAAAGAAACTATGAGCTGAAATATTAATTTGGATGGTAGTATAGCAAAAGAATGCCAAGTTCGAAACACCTGGATATTTTTAATGTATAGTGAAAAAGAAGTAATTTCAATAAAGGAATTTAGAAGAATGTTTGTAGTTTATTTACCTTCAAAGCTATGCAATTAGCTTCTTATGAAATACACTTTAAGGTAGGGAAAAAACAGCTTAAAAATTGTACAATCGATGCAATTAAGAACACTGATTGCCCAGTTTGGATCAATGGTTTTCCATATTGGACCACCACATTCTTTAAGTACAATTAAATCAAAAATGTTTTGCGATTCTCAGATTCAGACCAGTACAATCTATAAACCTAAATATGACATCTTATGCAATGTATTAGTTCTCCTTCCTTTGCTTCTACACATCTGATGCGTAACCTGGAAATTACCTAACCTTAGTTTTCAATCTTTCTGAACCAATATTGGATATCTTTAACGTCCTTTTACTGTTTTTTTATTATTATTTGACTTGCTCCACTTCCATTATATGACGATCATTAGTGATAATAATTATTTTTTGAGATATTCCTCTAATTCAAGATTGATTTCATTGATTTCAACAGTCTAATTTAGGTAATTATTTGTGCTCCAATCTAAGAAAGGTTTTGCCGGAAAAAACACTAACCTTATATTTAAAACATTTTAACAAAATTAGTATGGTAATTTCTATCCAAATAAGTGACCTATATCAGAATATAATGTCATATTTTTCTACTTACTACTTATTACCTTTGGTAAATTTTCGTTTAAAGATAACTAGGAATACCAAGTATCATGAACATCCCAGCTGAAAACGATGTCCTTCAAACTTCTCATCAAAAGAAGAAGAAAAAATCACACTTTGAACTATAGAAAGTTGGAACAATAATCTGTGAAGCAGACGTCTATGATTTAAATTAATCTAAATTAACTACCCATAAGCCTCTCAAATTCCATTAAATAGCATTCTATTTCACTAACTGCTTTAGATTGGAGACAGAGATTATAATGATTGCGGAGAAGTTGATGAAGACTTTTACGTTAAATAGCTCTGATAAGTTTTAAGTGGAATCTATCTAGGGTAATTGGAGTCCTTGAGCTTTAATAGAATATGCACATTTTACTACCTTCTGAAAATAGCATATATAATTAATTAATTTGAGAGATTATAATGTTTTTGATTATCAGCCCAGTATCTTTTCATGATTTTCTAAGATCAAGAATTGTGCATCATATTTAATCATAAAACATATGTTGTGATATTAAAATGGGCGGATTTGAAAAGCTTTCTAGAAACAAATTTTTTTTTTATAACCGTAAAATGGCAATCCAAATTTTGAATATTTAAAACTCCTGAGAAATGCTTAAAAACAGTGCCCACAAACATGCAACTGCTCTAGGGTTTGGTAAGGGGATTTTCTGAAAATCTTGAAATCGAATGGTTATTAAAATTCCATTTTCTTTAACTGACAAAAGAATTTACTAACAAACATCAAGTAAAATATTATATAAATTCTTGGTATTGAGGACACCGTTTTGCTATAAAAAATACTCTGAATTTTTTACTTAATTTTAATACAAGTTTATTTGCCATAATTAAAAAAGTTGGTGATTTTAAATACAAAATAGACAATAATATGGTACTATATAAATGTAAAAAGTCATTCACTGTGGACAAAACATATTGATAAAGCTACAATACATCTGAAACTATTACATTTCATTATTTCTTTTCAAAAATATTTTTATTGAAATTTAGGATTGAAATACAGACTAAATTATGTTTCTTTAATTAGTTTTGTACCAAGACTTAGTGATAACGAGTAACGCAAAAATGCTGCAATATTTCAAAACGTTGACGCCATTAATATGTAACCACATCAATCAATAATATCCTTAACAGTGACCAAAGAGGATTGACAAGGCTAGATTGCATAAGTGACCATTTCTTTTCACCGCATGGCGTCAAATTGTCTTTTCAGGAAGTTTCACTTTTATTTAAATCGAGAACTGGACTACAGAGGCGAGGACTGGACTACAGATTGAGAAAAAATTAAAACAGATTACTGCTGTTGTTATGGGAGCTTTCCGTGACAATCACATTTCACAGCATGACATTAAACTGTCTTTTCAATAAGATTCACTTTTGTTCCAAGCGATGACTGGACTACAGAATGAGAAACCCTTACGACAGATGGCTTCACTCCAGATATTACTTCAAGATATGAATCGCCTCCATAAGAGACGATTAATGTGAAATTGCTTCAATATTTCAATACACTGAAGCCGATTAATATGTAGCCACATCAGCCAATAAAATCCTTCACCGCGACCAAAGATGATTGACAAAGCTAGATGGACTTCGTCAGTGACCCTTACATTTCACCGCACGGCATCAAATTGCCTTTTCAAGAAGATTACATTTTTATTCCAGGCTGGGACTGGACTTCAGAATGAGAAACCCTTACGACAGATGGCTACCCTCCAGATATTACTTCAAGATATCGATCGCCTTCGGAAGAGACAGAGATAGTACATTAGTTTCCCGGTGAAGAATGTGATATCCATATCAAAATGGTACAGACGGATTTCTTCCTCAATCTTGAAAGATGGCTTTTTAGTCCGACTTTGCGCTTTCTGCTGTCTTCACACGTCCTTTGTTCGGTGGTAGCTTATACGTAATCTTGAAAATCCTGCAACAAAAGAGAATGGGTTTCACAATATGTTTGTAAGCTTGGAAATGTGATGCCGTATTTGTTACTTTCTTTGAATTTAAGTATTATGTTGCCGTTGTTCAGGGTTTTAGAAGATTACAGTGATGTCAGTTATTCGAAGCTTCTGAATGTTTGAACATTGCTGTAAGCTTTAAAATTTTCAAAAAAGTGATGCATTGCTGTGTGATTCCCTGTTTGTTTGAATTCCATTGCTTTTTATCAAGAAAGATTTTATAAGGGATATAAAATTAAATGGGCCTGCTTTAAAGGAGACGTACATTAAATATATAACACTTTTGTATGAATTGGAACTTGTTTGCATTAGAGGACTTAACTGTTTGAGGACTGACCTAAAATCTTCAGAAGAATTTACTAAGACATAAATATAGTATAAACCAACATTACATGAAATTTATAGTTAACATTTTATAAAACTTGTTTGCGCTTGAGAACAAGAAAAAATATATAAGTTAAATTTTATAATTATAAAAACTTTTTACCATTGGAGGACTAAGAAATTAAGCTACTTATTCTGCTACAGACACCTGCCTGGTGATAAAATCAGATTTATTTTTAAAATGCTTCAAGTTTGAACTTAAATCAGTAGTTTCCGACAAAAATGCATTTATAGTCAGCCAAATACTGCAGTCATATATGGCCATCTATGCTCAAACGCCAATTTAAGAGTTAATTCATCTGGAGCATGTCTAATATGGCGCGCCTAAGGATAGAAAGGTCTAAAGGAGAAGTCACTTCAAACTTTACGTCACTTGTAGTATTCTCTCAAAATAGTCTCATGTAGGCAACGGACTATCTCCGGTGATTTCGACGGACTTGTCTACGTCCCCCGTATCTAAGTATCTGATTTATATTCGCTGCAATATTTCTGATTGTTTCCTTTTCTTTATGAAAATACTTCATAGTGTCCAAAGTCCTGTTATATTATTGCACATTGAACACCGTTGGAAGTGATATAGTGCAGAACTACGCTGTTGAAACACGATAGACAACTTCCCCACATTGGTCATCCTGTTCAACAATTATTACAACGGCATTTAAAAAAAACAGTTGTCGATTTTGCAGTTCCATTTCCACTGCTCCTCCGTAACCAGATTAGAATCCTTATAACTTTTATCTAAGGAGTTACCGGAAGAGCTTGTTTTTATCTAAGAATCATTTGTAACCTTTCAGTATTCAGGTAGTGAGTCATCTGGCTCCGCTATTTAATAACAGAAAATTAACGTGCAGCTGCTGAAAAAGCTCTCACAGGGAACCAAATATTGCCTCGTCGGAGTAGATAAGTATCTAAAGTCTTTTGTACTACTGTGTAGGACAACTCTTGTTGGTTTAAATCAAGCACTACTGATTATTATTTTTGAATATAGTCAGTGTGAGGCAGAATAACTAATGGAACCATTTATTTTTTCTCTCAAAAAGGAACATCTACTAGTTTTTAGGTGATAGTATGCAGATATATTCAAGGAAACATATATTTCTTAATAACTATTATTTATTATTATAAAAGCTGGTATGGACATATGAAAATAAGTTATTTATGCTTTCTTATATTTTTCTAAGAAAACAAATTTGATTGTGTATATTTGGTGTTAATTTCAAATGAAAATGAGATTCGTGGCAGAAATTCTTTCAGCTTTCTTTGATAACTAAAACTACTTTAAAAATTTGCAACTGTGTTTTATCGCTCATCCACAACTTATTCATAAGAAAAAAGACCCTCTCATGGTTGCATTAGTGCCGGTAAGACTTAAAATATATTCAAAAATTATACGAAATTCCATGTGGCTCAAATTATTGGTGTGAAAGTGTTTGAATAATTCAACTCAATTACTTTTATTTGAAACATTCCCATTGTTCCGTTCTGTCCATTTTCTGAGGTGTCATATAGTTTGGAGATAAGTGAACATGCATCAAATACTTCTGTCTCTTTGTTATAATTAATAAATCTCTTTTTCAATCGGTACATCCATTACAATTTGAATGTCTTCCTACGTAGGTATATTGGTTGAATTCTCTCTTCTTTTTGTGAAAACGGGGCATTTTGGCGTCTCGAAGGTGTGCTTGGGGACAAGGGGACAGGCTACCTGAAAACGGGACGTATGGTAGCATTAACGATAACTGCCGCTGCTACCTCGTTTAGGCACTTCCTTTGTAATATGCATTAAGCGTCGTCGTCTTAATCCTTTCTCTAAACATTAAATCATTCTCTGGATGCCATATGCTGTCAGAGGACTAGTATAGTACGATTTAAAATCTCTGTATCTTTGAACAGCTTCAGAAACATATTTTTCCCTTTTGTGGAACAGTTTAGATAATCAAAAAGCAGTAGTCGATTAGTACTATCTAAATGATATCGTGGTATATTTTAACGAAGCTTAGAACGTCTTTCACAGAAAATTGGGGCTAAAAAAATTACATATATGACGTCATCTTCATTTACACGTGTCGTACCCCTGTAGCACAGAGATATTGTAAGATATTGATCAATATTCGCAATATTGTAGAATACTAAACAATATTATAGAATATTATATAATATCGAACAGTATTGTACAATATAGTGCAACATGTAGTCTTTTGTTTATTATTTATTTTTACGAATATTTGGTCTCAAGAATTTGAAATATTTTTGTCCCAAATTCTCTACGTCACTGATATTGAATAGAAATTTAATTAATTTAAGAGATTAGATATTCAAGTTCCGAATATATTTAGATACCGAATTTTCATATAGAATGCCTACATGTGCAATATTTCAGAACTTTAGTACATCTGAGTGAAAAATCGATTAAGAAATTCCATCTTTACAAAAGAAACCAGTCAAGATAAGCAAAAGTGAATTTGAAAGAAAATATTCCGAACAAATCTCATTCTGGCGAATACATGTAGATACTTTCCTATATTTTCATATAATAAAACTTTTTGGCAAATTTTTTTCAATAATCTCGCTGTGAATAACAGTGCTACAAACCCTAGTATATTTTCCAAGAAATCTTCTTTTTACTGAGAATCAGAAAGATGCATTTCTTGAGAAAATACATAAAAATTTTTGTACAAATATATAACAATATCATAAAATATATAATAAATAGCCGTTGTACCCGCGGCTCCGCACACGTTTATCTGTTCTATAGATATGGACCCACTGAATATGTAAAATGTAATCTGTGATATGGAAATAAAATTCCAATTACCTCATAATATTTCTTTATAAACAAACATTGGTAGTTTTTCCTCCTGGTGCCAAGACAAAAAGATTGTGATCGGAGGTAACTCTTGAAACTGTCACATAAAGTTGTCCATGAGAAAATAAACATTCTCCGCGTAAGTCAATTCCAGCAGTGTGAAACGTCTGTCCCTGGGCTTTATTTATTGTCATGCCGAAACAGAGTCTAACTGGGAATTGAACACCTTTAAAGGAAAACGATAAATCTGTTGGCTCTTTATTCTTGATTTTCATCATCCCGAAACAAACGAAGCCTTTTTGCATTTCATGTGCATCGGCCGAATTTGAGATTTCATTCTTAGGCGTAAGAAGATTTTGAAATCAGTCGCAAATCATGCAAACAAACATAAATTCAGCGCATACTCAAAGCACAGCACCTGCTATTTCGCGCATGTGCGTATGAAACGCAAAGCACAGATCCTGCTATTTTACGCATGCGCCGATCGGGGTTGGATTGGGTTTAATTATTTAACTCCCTTTTTGATTTTGAAAAGCGTCGATAAATTCCCTACAGAATGGTACAAATATGTGCAATAAACATTTTGTATTTCGCGACTTATAAATGTTCATACGTATAGACGCTTTAAGGAGAGATTTAAACAGACATGAATTCCGCGCATACGCAAAGCACAGATACTGCTACTTTGCGCATGAGCGGATTTAAAATCGCAATTATTAAACTCACTTTTGATTTTGATATGCGTTTTATATACTAAAACCTTCCTTGACAAATGCCCTACAAAATGATACAAATATATCCAATATCAGTTTATTATTTCTAGAGAGATGAGAGTTCACACATACAGACGCTTTCAGGGGACTTCATTCTATATTATGTATAGATGTATTATACAAATATGTAACAATGTATTGTGCAAATACATAACAATGTCACAAAATACATAATAATTTATTCTATAAAAACGTGTAATATTACAAATCAAGAAATATGATACTTATAAACCTTTTATTTGTCACTATTTTATCATGTCTCATGTACTGAAAAATGCTCACTACTCCTAAAAAGCTGTTTAGAAAATCTTTCAGAATCTAAAAGCAAACTTTTATAAGAGAACCGGTTGCCTAATGCCACTGCTTAGAATACTGAAAAATACAACGGATCAACAATGAAATGCGATGTGATTCTTTTCCCGAAGCGAACGAAAAAAAAAAAAAATTCTTCTCGAAAAAGCGGCGAAATCCCCGAAACGCATTTCAGTAGCTCCTTCGAAAGCTGAACCTATTTTCTAAGTATTAGACCCCTCTCTATAAGTTATTCAAACTTTCTTCCGGCAAAATTTCCCTTTCAAGATCTTTTGTCTCCTTTAGGCCAACTGGTATAAGTCAATGAAAGTCGAAGATTACTTTTTCAAAGCCTTAAAAGTTTAAGAAACTTTTGCTGGATTGCTTCTATTTTGTGAACAGCCCGAGAATGGTGTTGGATTTAAGATATTTAATCCTGGCTTCCGGATATTTTGACAAAAGAAGATTGAAATCCTCAAAATTACATCCTACTGGTCGAAGCAAACTATATTCAAGGAGAATTTCTTCAGACAACTTAAATGCGAGAAATTTTGCCTAACAGGAGGAAGAATTTGGCTATCAAATTTATATAAATATTCGAATTTTAACTTTTAATAAACGAATTTCTATATAATTAAGTTGTTTCTTAGAAGGCATTTTACTAATACTCTCAAGAAATCCAATGCTGGCTTCAGGAAACTTATAAATTTGACCAAAAATTAAATAAAAAAATATCTTTAAATTTCATTATTTTTGCTTAGGCTAGCATTATCCAAGTAAAATTTGGAATTATTCCAAATAAGGAGAGTTTGAGTTGGCAAAGTCACTTTCGGAAATAAATAAATAAAAAAGAAAACGATGCATTGGCTTTAGAGATTAATTATTTATTCTTTTATTTATATTGCAGAGTTTCATTTTGGAATAATTTCTAATGCCATTTTTCTTGATACTGTCGATAATTTTAATCATTTTCAATTCAAGAAAAGATTGCATAATGATGATTGCAGTAATAAAGCTTGCTTTATTCCGTGCACATGAATAAATCAATTCTGCGTTTTGATCGGAATTTGCACTACTTGACTCAAGATGACTTTCAAACATGTATGGACACTCGTGAAAGGAGATATTTTTAAAAAAATCTTCTATACATATTCATGATTTTTGTAACGAATTTAAAAAGCCAAACTATTAAATATTTTAATAAGATACTATATATTAAATTTCTTTACCAAAAATTATAAAAATTTTAAAAACTGCCTGTGCGTTTTCGACAGTGAACCATTTTTTCGTGTGGAAAATCTCAAAGAAAAAAAAGGAACCTCTTGAATATTGAAAATTTCTGTAGCAGAAAATTCTTAAAAATTCATTCTTTGTTGCATCTTTAGAAGATAAGCAATAAATCTTTTTTAATAAAGAAGAATGCAGATTACAAGAGCTGATATAATTTATTTACAAGAGGGACCAAATAGACGATAGGGAATAAAAACTTAGTTTAAATTCGTATATATTTTTATAAATAGCTAACCACCAGCTACAAGGGAACAGTTATTTCCTTAAATCAATTCCTCAGTCGAAGAAATTAATTAATTTATTAATACAACTAAGTAAACTAACTAAGGAAAACAAACCAATTGTTACTTTTCGTCTGCTTTTGAGATTTATCATTTCTAAGACAAATATATCCTAAGGCTAATAATATTAATTCCTTAGTATGTATTTTGAAAAATTACATTTATTTTAAATAAAATTATTTTGTCAAGAAACACCTTTTGCATGATTGAGTAGAGCAGGAGAACAATAAATTATTGCCTTTCTGAATTAGTTAATTCGACAAAGAATTTAGATTTGTTGTCAGATAATTAAACATTAAGAATTCTAAAGTAACAGATATTACTTTCTAAACATATTTACTAGATTATGCCGTATTTATCAGCGGGTTTTATATACCATCTTGCATTTGTTTGAATATTTATGTAGATGGGATATCGAATTCGTCTTTTACAATTTATTCTAATAATTTTTTAAAAGGTTATAACACAGATGTTGAATGAATAATAAAATGGTTTGAGTTAGGCGTTCTATGTTTGCACGATGCAAAATATATTGAAATAATTTTTGTCCAAAGAGGAATATTTTTTTCTTTACGACAATACTATTTCGAAGTAAATCTTCTTTTAATTTTTTAAACAAAGGCTATCTTTCAAGAGTAACGATGCATGTTTTTAATTTATTATGGAAGGCACATATTTTTATCTTCCTTAAAGATTATTACTTTTAAATCATAATAATATATGCCTTTTACTAATAACATTTTACAAGTTATAATGAGATTTCTTTTTTCTGATATTGCATAACCTTTATCATTGTTGTTATGCAGTTTTCACTTTAATAAAGCATTTACTAGTATGTAAACGAACAAAACATCAGAAAATAATATTTAAAATATAATTTCTACATTTTTTTCGATTGTACTGGGCAATATTTACCAACTAGAAAATCACCCATCATGGTTTGACGGGTGCAAACTGCCTCTTCATTCGAGAGATTTCCCTTCAAATTTGGCGTGTTTAAATAGATATATACGCGAGAGAAATGTTTAACAGTGATTGAAAACAAATAAAATAAACATAAGTTTGATGACAGGAAATATTTTTATTTACATATTATTTAAATATTTCTTTATTCAAAAAACTTCTTGGTAAACAACAATTCTGTGTGAAGTATTTTTCGTTGTTTAATAATTTTCCTTGTACTTCAGATGTCTTTGTGTAAATTTTAACGTGATTGGGAATCCTAGACCTTGAAAATGCAACATAGAGCTGTCCATGTGAAAAGACAGGCTCATCGAGGTAAATTCTAACATGATCGAAAGTTTGCCCCTGCGATTTGTTGATAGTCATCGTGTAAGCTGGAATTAACTGGAACTGGCGGCGGTTGAGAACGAATGGTAGATTCACGTCGCTGGTGGCTAATTTAATTCTTGGCAACAAAACAACATCGCCACGATTGCATTCAGATACAATTTGGCGTCCAAACTATATCACGCGCATGATATACCACTGACGTAATTTACTACTTTCTATTAAAAAACGGAAATTAATTTGAAATATAGGATTAATATAATTTAAAATTTCTCGGGAACTATTGATCATAGCGAGATAAATTTTATATCAATCAATAGCAAATTTTATTTCACTATTTTATAGCTATTAAATTTGTAATTAGATCGATAATTACTCTTTTAAATTTAAAATTACTGAAATTTAGGTTCTCTAACAATGAAATAATGCTATTTAACGTCTCACAGTACTATGGCGCGAGTTTTATAGTTGGCGACGTCAGAGCGTTATCGGAGGATCTGGGCTATTATATTGGTAATTATTTCTTACAAAAGCTTTTGAAATATAATTTTTGAAGATACTTCCTTCACCGCTTGCAGCAACGTATATTTACAAAATATATAACAAAGCATTTACTAGTATATATACTATCAAACAATCAGAGAATAATCTTTAAAATATTTCTGTTTTTATTCTTCGATTGTTCTCGGCAATATTTTCCAATTATTTCTAACAAATCTTTAGAAATTTCATCCTTGAAGATCTTTCCTTCACCGCTTGCAGCATCCTATATTAACAAAATATATAGCATTCCCAACACAGCTTTCAAAGGTAAAGAAATTTTATTCTATTCTTCCGCCGGAACAAAAATGAGAATATCTCCACCTTTTAAGAGTATTTTCAGCAGAACCCTGATTTCATCGATGTGTAGATGAGATTGCGCAGTTAGTTAAAAGCGATTACAGCACTTTCATGGGTATGACTTACTTGTACGAGTCACTCTAATTACACGAGCCTATCACAACAAGAGTTTGAGAGAAACAAGAAATTTTTATCCCCTTTTTTAAGTCGTTGGAAAGTTATATTCCTACTCTTGTTGTTGCCTATTTTTGTCACCACCACAATCTAGCTATAACACATGTGCTAATACAAGAGGATAAATAAAAAAATTCCTATGAATTAAAATACTGCTGGTAGTATAGAATTCTAGATGCTATTCGGAAAAGCTGAATTAATTAGGCTATATATATAGTATTATTAGAGAATACTCTTGTTATGGTTTGTAAAACCCATGCAGGGATAGATATGTTGGCTGCCGATTGAGCTGCATTGTCAGTCTTCTTTATTTCCACATAGGATGGTATCCGATAAAATGGAATGATAAAACCTCGAGAAGACTGTAATAAAATTCTCTAAAAATGTCTTTAAAAATTTGGAAAATTAAATTTCCTTAAAAAGATTACGTAAAAGATTAATTAAGCTGTTGTTAAAATATTCAGTTTCTATATTTCTGATAAAGGAAGCATTTTCCATTGAAAAAACATTTTCCTTTAGAAAGAGGTGTACACAAGAGAAGAGCTTTTCAATAAACCTTGGCTGGAGTCAATGATGTGAAAAAACTCAAACAGCCTCTAAGCGCCATTTATTATTTACTTAATAATACAGAAGTCTATTCGAATCTTTTTCATCAAATCCAGCTTCACAATACCTCTAGGAAAGGTTATAAGTTTGATCTTTTTTCATTGACTCCTCCATTTCAGAATGTGTTTCTGACATGTTATATAATAAAAAGTGATTTTTCTCACGGGCATTTCTTATATCCGCTATTTCGTAAATGCAACTGACAGAAACTATCCCTGGAAAAGAACGCTCTTGAAAGAAGATTTTTTCTTGACATACCATTTACCAAAACCGAACAGATTACCATAAAAGGAACGACACGACCAAATGACAAAATTGTTCCAAGCCACACGCAGTATTTCTTTTTTTTTTTCACTCCGCTCGTTCAGGAACAAAAACAGAAGTACACGTTCTTACAGGAAAAGAACCAACTCCTACTTTTACAACCAAAGAATGTCTAAACAAAGAGTCAGACACTTACTGATGGCGGGAAAATAGTGTTGATTAACGACCTGGGGAAGCTTCAGCAAGCGCACGGGGTCTCGTGTCAAGTTGAAGTCCTCTAAGATCTAATTACTTTCCTTGTAATAGATATATTTCTTCTTTTCTAGCCGCTTTTATCGCCGTGAACTAAGCAGCAGGCGGGCGATATCTTTTGTGAGCACACAATAGATGTTTTGGAACAGATCTGGGGATAAACTACGGTTCTCTTTGTCGTCGGTAATCTAAGGTTAAGCTTGCAATTCTTGCTACCAGAAGAAACAATTTTTCTCAGCTATTTGCAGGAAATAAAGAAGAGCGTTCCGTTTTTTAATATATAAGTTGGGTTTTTGTATTTATTTTTAATTGAAGTTGGATGTTTAATAGTTCTACTGCTTTGTCTTTATGCTTTTAGTACAGGAAATAATGACGGCATATTGCAGAATAAATTTTTCGTTGAAGAGGATGAAGGCTTTTATCTGTATGAGTTATGTTAGAGACAGAACGTTTATCTTTGAGAGATTTTAAATAAAAAATATATAAATATAGAATTCTTTGGCATAATATAAAAAATTAGCAAATAATAGATGTAATAAACGCATCGTTAATTTTAATATTAATTAACTTCCTGATGACTGGAAAATAGTGTTGATTAACGTTCTGGGAATGCTTGAGTCAAGCTGAAGTCTTTTAAGATCAAATTACTTTCCTTGTAATAGATACATTTCTTCTTTTCTAGTCGCTTTTATCGCAGTGAACTAGGAAGAAGGCGGACGACATCTTTCGTGGTCGCACAATAGATGTTTTGGAATAAATCTGGGGATACACTATGGTTCTTTTTGTCGTCAGTAATCAGGGTTAAGCCTGCTTTTCGTGTTACCGGAAGAAACAATTCTTCTGATGCTTCTTACGGGAAATAAAGAAGAGTGGTTTTTTTATATATAAGTTGAGTTCTTGTATTTATTTTTAATTGAAATTGGATGTTTAGTAGTTGTGCTTATTCTTCTGGATTAAGAAATATTAATGACACATTATAGAAGTTATCTTTCGTTGAAAAGAGTGAAGGCTTTTATCTGGAAAGAATCGCTGAAAATGCGTCAAGTCAGAGACAGGACGGTTGACATTGGGAGATTTTGAAGCAAAAGTAAAAAAATTCCTCTGCATTTCATGAAAGAAATCAAGATTTGTCAAACAATAGATGCATTAAAAGCGACGGCACTTTTAGCGATGAATATTGAGATAAATTTCATGAGACAGTTGGAAACTCTAAATAGCTTAATCACTATCATCATCTGTATCAAAAATTGTTTGAAATTTAAAACAATGTTTCAGATGAATATTAAACTTGCAGTTACGTGATCAGCTTTCTTATTTCTAGTTGCCAATTCTTGAAGAAAATATGTTTGTTATTAAAACTGATATTACTTTAGGATCACAAGTTTAAAGCCCGGGAACTAAATTCGAGAAAATATATTTTTGCACTTCAATTGTGTTTTTATTTTCCTACACAGATATACAAAATATTTCTTTCTTCTATAAAACAACGATATAATATACAATGATAATATTACATAAAGCGAAAGATCTCGTTTTCAATGCTGAAAAATATTTTACAGCAAATAATTTACAATTTCCTTCTTTGAAAATATGCACTTCATAAGTAACACAAGAAAGAGTAACTGATTTAATCAGATGTTGAAAAATTAAATTTAATAATACTGAAAACTCGCAGCTAATATAAGCAGAAACTTGCTTACATTATCCTAAGGCAGATAGAATGAATTTTATTAAGTTACATATAAGGATAATTCCATTAACAGTGAATTTTCTTGATCTTTCTAAGAAAAAAAATATAAAAAATAAAAATATATAGAACAGAAATGTACTATTTTGTTAACATTTCAATGTTAAAATCGAGTTACAGTTGTTTCGAGTTAATATATAACAGTTGAGAATGTCTGAATTCCCTATTGCATCACTGAAATTCTTAGGAATATTTCCATTGCATATTTGTTTGAATTGTTTACTGTTCACTTATGCATTTTTCCTTCTAAGATTTTTTAATGATAATAAATTTTATTATGTTGCATATATGCATAATTCCACTTAGAATGAAATTGAAGCAGAATTATTTCATCAAAAGTATAAATATATATATATTGCACACAACGATACTAAAGGATATGTGTGTTACATTTCAAAACTGTAATCATGTTTCAGTTTTTGAAGTCGTTATCAACATTCGAGAATTTTAAGATTCCATATTTAAATAATGAAATAGATTCAAATATTTCCAGCATTTATGCTTTCGTAAAAGTTTACAAGTGTGATTATGAAATAATAAACCAACAATAGTGAAGGATTTCAAATGTCATACAAATTTTGAATTAAATATCAGAAGTAAAATATAAGAATGAACGGATACACTACTTTCTAAAACTAAACATAATATAATTCTATTTTTTCACGAATTTTTGTTAAAGGATTTTACAAGAACGTGATAATAGTGTAAACACGCTTATATTTAACTTTACTTGTTTCATGTTTATAAAAAAGTTAATTTGTTAACGACTTTTTTACGCATCCTAATGAAATTTTATACAATTCTGAAATTCTGTACAAGTGTGTGTTTACCTAAAAAATAAATGCAATATTTTAAAATTTTCAGAACTTAATTGCCAATTTATCTCTTCATCTTATTTAGTTAAGATTCAATACAAGTGGCGCCATCTGGTTGTAAAATTGGAAATATTGCTTATAGTCATAATTATGAGCGTTACCTTGAATTTAGAAATATATCAAAGACAAAAAAAATAATAATAACAAAACAAAAAAAGTCAATGGTACGCTGCAATTATCGTACAAAAAAATAGAAAATAATGTTTTTTTATGGAAAATCTGGATGTCAAAGAAATAGAATGTAGCAAATAATAAGATAACGAAAATAAGGCACAATGGATATGAAATTGTTGAACCTTCATTAAAGAAAAATCTGAACCATTCATTAAAAATTATAATGTATTAAGAATATGTATAAAATTGTAATTTTCTTAGATTATAACTCTCAGCATTTCATTTTTTTAACATTTAACATTTTTTTATTTTATATTTTGGAACTTTAAAAAACTTATTTTTATTATTAAAGATTTTCATTCTTTCTGTCAAGCAAATATAGCCTATTTGAAAGAATTGTAATTTTTGTATTTTAATAGACATCAAATTCTTCTCTAAGAAATTAAATTTTTTTGAAACAAATCTAATTAAATTTACAAAATTTTATATGCAAGTTTAAAAGAGCAATGGAAATCTCTCTAAGAAATGAAATTTTGTTAGAATAAATCTAATTAAATTTAAAATTTATATACAGTTTAAAAGAGCAATGGAAATCTCTCTAAGAAATGAAATTTTGTTAGAATAAATCTAATTAAATTTATAAAATTTTATATGCAAGTTTAAAAGAGCAATGGAAATCTCTCTAAGAAATGAAATTTTGTTAGAATAAATCTAATTAAATTTCAAAATTTTATATGCAAGTTTAAAAGAGCAATGGAAATCTCTCTAAGAAAATGAAATTTTGTTAGAATAAATCTAATTAAATTTATAGGTTTACATGAAGCTTAAAGAGATGAAATCTCTAAGAATGAAATTTGAATTAAATCTAATTAATAATTTATAAATTTTTATATGCAAGTTTAAAGAGCAATGGAAATCTCTCTAAGAAAGTGAATTTTGTTAGAATAAATCTATAATTTATAAAATTTATATGCAAGTTTAAGAGCAATGGAAATCTCTCTAAGAATGAAATTTTGTTAGAATAAATCTAATTAAATTTATAAAATTTTATATGTTTAAAGAGAATGGAATCTCTCTAAGAAATGAAATTTTGTTAGAATAAATCTAATTAAATTTATAAAATTTTATATGCAAGTTTAAGAGCAAGTGGAAATCTCTCTAAGAAATGAAATTAAGTTGAACAACGACTTAAAATTTATAAAATTTTATATGCAAGTTTAAAAGAGCAATGGAAATCTCTCTAAGAAATGAAATTTTGTTAGAATAAATCTAATTAAATTTATAAAATTTTATATGCAAGTTTAAAAGAGCAATGGAAATCTCTCTAAGAAATGAAATTTTGTTGGAATAAATCTAATTAAATTTATAAAATTTTATAAACAAGATTAAAAGAGCAATGAAAATCTGTTTATAATAAAAATAAGACATTTTGAAAATTCTGACGATGTCTGACACCCAAAATTAAATTTCCGAAAAATAACAAACGTCTAATCATCCATCAGAATCTTTTTATAACCTTCGAATGAAAACTCGAAGTTCTTCAATTTCTGCTTGGTATTTTTTAATTAATTAAATTCTTTTAACTTTCGTTAACCAATTATCAAGCTGCAGAGCATTTCAAGGTAAGAAAAAAGACTTTTCCTCTTTTCTCTTTTCATTCATTATCATTTTCTTCAAATTTTATCGATAGAAAATTGAAAATTTATATTAGCACAGAAACAGTGATTGCATATTTTGTCGTTCTAATTAAAAACCAAAAGGCGAAAGAAAATAAGCTGTTTGTCTCAAATATATATAATCTATATATTTAAAATAATTTGATAAAACCTTCAGACAATTCGCCAAAACCAACCACTCCATGTATTTCGACAATTCTCCACTATACATTCTCTATGGGAAAAAAAACCTTTAGTCAGTTCGCCAGCCCCAACCCGACGGATTTCGACAATTTTTATTTCATATGAAAGCTTATGACATCTAGATATGTCATCAAGGGTCGCCTGTCCAATCACCCCGCATTTTCGAACGAAATCGACAAAACATTTCTCCACCATACATTCTCTATGGGGAAAAACCTTTAGACAGTTCGCCAGCCACAACCACCGACGGATTTCTTTCAAATAGCTAACGAATCAGAATGTTCCGCTTTATTTTCGGAAGTTTAAAATAGAATTTTTCATTTGTATGCAGTTCTGTTGCATTTCATTCCAATTTGATTTAAAATCAATAGTAAACGATTTTGTTTCCTTTCAAAATTTATTTTTATTAGATTGGTAACAAGTAGTTGGATTAGTAGCAATTAGTTGTTAAAAAACTTTTACGGAATGCAGCATTGTTAAATGAGAGAAGAAAGTTGTTTCTGGAATAATCATTTTAATTTTGCGTTGACTTTTTGCTTTCATCAATAATCCCAACAGTTCCATCAAAATGGCGTGTCAAAAATATCGTTCAATACCTATTATAGGTGATGAAAATTATTTTATCAAGGCGATATCATTCTGTATTTATGGATCTGAAGACTTTAATGCCGAAATTCGTGAAAAAGTTATTCAAAACATTACAACTGTATGATATTTATTGAAAGATTTTAGTATTTAAAGGAATCTGTTGTCTACAAAGAATATGAAATCTACCATGGTTCCACTGATCAGCATGTAGTATTTAAATGGAAAGTAAAAAAGTAGTGGCTGAGAGCCTCGAAGCAGCGAGGTGGCAGGGGCAGTGCTGAGCAAAGTGGGTGCTGGCCGCGAACCCCCCCCCCCGGAGGGCTGCCAGTGCGGATAGTATCTCATTAAAACTTTTAAATTTATATTCTTACACAAATATATATTTTTATTCCTAACTTTTTATTACCAGTAACTCTTATTCATTCAAAAATATGTTACATATTGCGACTGAAAATCAGCTTAATGAAATGTGCAAAAATAACTTACTGTAAATTATTCAATCACATTAAATATACTTTAATGATTAGGAAAAACACGGGGACATTGATACACTTTTTTTTGGAAAGCTAAAAAATGATTTTACCATAGGAAATAATTAGTACCAAGACGCTAAATTTATGCATTTGTTAATCTAATATAGGATTTCAGTCGAGTTTTGGTCATAAATGAAATAATAAAATATTTATTACACTTTTTCCTAAAGAAATGTATCAATTTTTGTATCAATCTGTCCCATAGAAGCGGTACATTGATATACTCGGAAATATGGAAAATAATGATGGTTAATATGTCTGGCATCAAAACAAAATTTGTTCTATCAATAAACTTTAAAATATTCCAATTTTAAAACTTTAACCATGAAACAAACTTTTATTTTAATAATATTTCGACATTTTAATGACACTGGGAAATTAAAACAATAATGTCTCAGAAAATAATTTATCTCTAAAAATAATACAGAAGAATGCGTGTCTGTAAATATATTTTGGTGGGAGAGAATGTGTACCTCGAAGCCGTTTTTTGAAATTTGAATGAATTAAAAATTAAGGGAAATTTTCGCGATCTTCCTTGATGACTAACGAAAAAAAATTAGAAAATAATAATTTTCACACCATCTAAAAATGCAAAAAATTATCTTTTTGATGATATTGAATAAATTTCCGCACAATTTTTCTCTCTAATTTTAATAAATTCGAACACAAATATTTTAAACTTTAATTTACAACAATTCTTTTTATTTTTGCAATGAAATTCAAACTGTTTTCTTAGTTTAAACAAATGCTTAATTCCGTGTTTCTCTTAGATACTTCATTTTTACGTTTCTGCCATTTCTGAAGACGATTTTGCAAAGTAGTACACACAGAAGATGCATATCAATGTCCCCGGAGTCAACTATATCAATCTGCCCCAAGATACATTTTTATTCAAAACAAATGGTCACGCAAAATCAACGCTAAAAACCTCAAAACTTAATATAGTTCAAAAAAATAAATGTTTTTCCCTACCTTTGGAGTAGATTCCCTGGCAGGAAAACGCAATTAGTGAAAGAAATCACACAACACGTACTTAGAGTAAAATTTACTTCGATTATAAGATTAGCGGTTTGATTCATTTGTAAAATAACGTTTGACTTGACATGGCTGAAAACTTTACTGTGTGCTAAGGGTTACAGTGGGATATATATGAGGGGATATGAACATCTTGAGCCAATCCAGTCATCAAAATTTAAGAACTGTATCAATGTTCCAGCGTATCAATGTACCCCAACTCCCCCTTCTTTTAATTAATTGAAATCTAAAAGTTACAGAATAAGAATAATATATGTGTTTCAAAATGTTTGCAAAATGTTAACTAATAAAAAAAATACCTAAGTAGATCAAAACAATATCACTAATATATTATAACGAAAATAAAATATTAGTTGTCTCAAACTAACAAACAGAAGACTCAAGGAATTTGAATTTATGATATTATTTTTCGTCTAAATATTCCGTTATCAGGCATCGTGTGTTCGGTTGGAAATTTTTTCCCGTTTCAACTATGGTTAGATGAAAATTGCACCACTTTGATAACTCTATTCTTCAAGTTTTCACTCCGCATAAACGTTATGATATTTTGTGCGTTTTTAGGCAAAGTTGAGAATATGAAACTTGCTAAATGCGCTTACACCAAATATTTTGTTATTATATTAGAATTTAAAATTCCTTATTATTTAGAAACAATCCATAATATTTCAGCACTCAGTGAAGAATCGGAAAAATTTAGAGAGTTTTTGTAGCAAAGTTATGAAAAACAATTTAAAAGTTTAGTTATCAAAGTTTTTAGCGTAATTGTTGTCATCTGCAACTCAATTTGACATAACGGCCTAATGTATTTGCCATAACACCACACGAAGCAAAAGCGGCAGCGGTCGCCGCAGCTCAGCTGATAGAGCCGTGCGCTGTAAATCTATGTGTCCATGGTTCGAATCCCAGTCACAAAACCCAAGGAATGATGTTTTAATTTAAAGTGCTATTTATAGTTTAATGTATTCTAGGAAAATCTAGATCTTTCGTGCTGGGTGATTCTCAAACGTTCTTTTGAATATTAATGCCGAAACCCACAAGTTGCTCTGTTCTCTTAAGTTACGAGTTGCTTCAAGCAAATAAATCTACTTTATTGTTAAACCATATTCTGTAATACTTTGCATCTTTGTGATATAAATTTGTCTAAAACTAAATTCTGCTCAGATGCATGAGTTACGTTTAACTATATTAAGATCCTATTCCGAACTAATGAACTCGGCGTAATAATAAACAGCGTAGCTTCCCTCTGTCAACTTGAGTTGTTTTAATTGAAGTGTATGTTTCTAATCTATACCTCAATATTTAAAAAAGAAGTAGTATATTGAAAATAAAACTGGCAATATGTGCTTTCATAATTCAACATTATTATTATTTTTGAAAATTCTAATACTTTAAAAGCATAATATAATATAATATATACTTATTGCTAATCTCAATATTCTCTGAAAGGCCTTTCCAATATGACGACAAATTTCAACTATTCAATTTTATATCAAGTACGCATAAATTATTCACACTCGCAATTAAATAATTTAATGAATTAATTGCGTTAGTCATTTTTTTCTCCTTCTCCCTTCTCGCCTTTTTGGGGGAAAAAATTCATGCTTCAGCTTCTTTCAAGCAGAAATATCCCCTCTGTGATGGAAGGCCATACATTTTTAAACTGTTTCTGTTTAATTAGACAACGTTAAAAATTTGGTATTTTAAGTCTACGCTAATAATACTTTCTAACCTACTTAATGATTTAAGTGAAGTTTTCCCGCATTTTTACCATTAGCAATTTTTGCACGAATAGTGTCGGGGTAACACATTTAATTAAGACTTGATTAGATTGAACTAAAATTTAAAATTCCTCTAATAAGGAATTAAAAGTTTAAATATTTATCCCTTCTTATTTTATTTCACATATAATAAACTTTTCAGGTTGGAGACACTGATCTAAAATAAGCTAAAGAATATTACATTATTATCTCAAAATTAGATTGCAAACACGAAACATGTCATATCTCGAATAATAATTAGTTTATTGACACATATATTTGTTCACACATGCCCAATACTATTAAATATTTAATAGTACGCTAAAATAATAAAAAGGAGTAAAATTGCTTTCAAATATTAAAATGAGACTTAAAATGGTTAGCACATAACTAGTGAACATAAACTGTATGAACATGCTCTGATGTTTTCACAATCTCCTGGCCAATAAAAACCAACTCGCCCAGCTTTATGACTTACGGCTGGCCTTCATGCTGAAAACAAAGTTAATGATTAATGTTTGTTTCAACAAATCCCATTCTTCTAATGACGAAGACCTTTAATCCAGGAAGGTATTGAGAGAAGACTGAAAAGTCTCTTTCAAGAATATTCCAAACATCCTCTATGGGATTGTGATCAGTTTATCCGGGTGTCATGACAGCATGAAAAATGTTCACACCATTCAACGAAAAGGCTTGTTCTAAAGAAAATCATCTTTTTCTAACTTCGTGTTGCACCACATAAAAATAAAATTGGCCCCGATAGATCACCGGAAAAGCTTCACATTAGGTTCAAGAACTTTGTCTCTATATTGTTGTACGGTCACAGTACCTGTATCAAAGACTTGTCGAGGTACACGACCATTCAACATGGTTCCTTCGCCTAAAAAGATTCCACCCAGGTAGCAATTTTAGTTTGCAGCAAGCTTGCCACAAATTTATCATGACCAGAGTGCAAGCTTGCCACAAATTTGTCATGACAAGAGTGCAAGCTTGCAGCAAGTTAACGAAAGCTTGGAAGTCACCATGGAACGAACTTGCAGCAAGCTTGCCGTGCAAACTCATTGCAAATTATAGCAAAAACAGAGAACGAACACAACCCGGGATAGAACTCGCGAGCTACCGCTTAGTAGCCTGACGTCGATACCACTCCTCAAGCTCGACTACGAGAGACGAAGATAGATTTCGCTAATACATCGTTCGATTCGTATACGATTTATTTTAAACTATTTTCTTGATTTCATTAATTTTTTGAGTTGAGAATATGATTTGAAGAGCGATTTTCGCTAATAACTACGTTTTGCTAGTAGAATAAATTATGAAATTAGAGTTCAAAAGTAATTACTTTAAAATGGGACAAAATGCATAAGTTATTATTTTTCAGCAAACATTGACTGTTTTTTAGGTTTAATTTTGTGTATAAATGTTAAAATTTCAACTTTAAGAAAAAGGCGATATAGTTTTCTTTAAAGTAAAAACGTTTAGTAAAAAGATGGAAAATGTTTCAAAATTTTTTTATAAAAAAGTTAGTTTTTTTACAAATTATCATTGATTTATTGAATTAATAGAAAGAAGGACGGTCTAGGAGATGCTATTAAAAATCGGATGTTTTTTTTTAAACAGAGACAAAGATAATTATCTCTTTGTGCTATCTTTGCATCAAGCTTGTTTTTCAAATTTGCATTGTAAAGGAGGTGGCGCTATTTGTCATGGTAAACTTGCAGCAGACTTGCAATGCAAGGAATGTGTCGCTAGTTGTCACGGCGAATTTTCTACAAGTTCGCTTCAAATTTGACGCGTCAAATTTGCTATGACAAGCTAATATCAAGTCAAAATCAGACTTGCTGCAAACTTACATGCTATCTGGACAGTGCCACTGAAGTGATCAAAATTACGAGCTCCGTACCAAAATATACCTCGTATTGCTTTTAAACAAGGCGTTAGCATAACTAAACAAAATTTCCACCGAAAAGATCGATTCCCCTTATGTTGGAGGGATGGTAACGGGCATCACGCTCTCTCATGAAAATTCGTCGAGAATCGCTCTGTGTACTGAATCTCGATTCATAATGAAGAGGAAATGGTCGAAATCTTGCTTTGCCTAAAAAATGATGTTTCTAGTTTCGCAAAAATTGGCTCTCTTCTGCGATGTACTTAAAGGGGGTGGATATCATTGGCATCTGGGCATGAAGGATCTTTCCGCTAGACATCTGTGGACAGTTTTTAGAAGCTATTGTTTTAGTCACATCAGCGTGGTAAAAAATAGTTCTCATTCATTAGTTCCTCATGTCACCTTACATTCAATACCACTAATTACAGGGTATTATATATTATTAGGTATATTATTAATACCATGTATACATTAACATATATACGTGGTAACCATGTATAGCATTGATAATGTACCAGGGTATATTATTAATACCACGTATACATTAACATGTATAAGTGGTAACCATGTATAGCATTAATAATATACCAGGGTATATTATTATTACAACGTATACATTAACATGTATACGTGGTAACCATGTATAGCATCAATAATATACCAGGGTATATTATTAATACCACGTATACATTAACATATATACGTGGTAACCTTGTATAGCATCGATAATATACCAGGGTATATTATTAATACCACGTATACATGTTAATGTATACGTGGTAACCATGTATAGCATTAATAATATACCAGGGTAAATTATTAATACCACGTACATTACAGGTATTGTGGCTTTTCGGTGACTTTGGACAGCTTTTCTGATAATAGTACCTGTAGTTTGGAATTGATTCCATAACCTGGGTACCACAATTCTGGATATTCTTAACCATCAACATTGACCTGATAACGCATTTCTCCTGTAATCAAATAGCCGTGAAAAGTTTCTGCTAAGAATCACATTTCTATATATGAAAATCCGAAATAAAAAATAAGTCATTTTCTCACGTGTTCATAAAATACTCTACACTTTAGACATTTAAAAGGCCCTAACGTAACGTACATACCTGAGATGCACTTATCAATCTTTAAATTATATAGGCATCAGTTTTTAGAATATAAGCGACACCTATTTTGAATACATGCGAAAAATATGTTTGTAACTTATTTTTTGGAAACCATTGTATTTAATACCATTGCATTCCTTCACATGTCGCAGACGAATTTGATAATTATTCGTTATGATGTGTAAACATTAAATCATTACACACTACGACTTTTATAAAAGAAACAACTTTGCTCAGTTAAAGAGTGAGTAGAAATTTTTCAACTTGACGACACTGTTTCTTTTATTAGTGAAATTGCTATTGTTCTAACATGCTCATGCGAATTTAGACGTCTTCAACATCAAACCTACATGCTATAAGCAAACATTTTTCACTATTTCTTCTGAATACAGCAATTTGTTTTAATCTCAGCTTGGTGTATTGTAGAAATATTCCAGTTTTATATTCTTGACATTCGCATTTGTCTTGTGCCACTTGTGACATCAAAACTGCAAACTGCATAGGGGAAACTAGGGATACTTGACACTACTTTTACTTTTTTTTATATTTCTCGAATATTTGAATTGTTAGCATCATAAAGGACTTTGTTTTTAAGAATGAGATATATACTTATGCTAAATTGATATCTCATTTAATCATAAAATAAATATTTTTCGTGAAATCGCGTAGGGTCAAGTATCTTAACTTACTAAAATTGTCAGGTTCAAAAAGGCTTTTAACGAATGTTAAAAAACATGTCATAAAACGAACTTTAACGAATGTCAAAAGTAAACAGGCAGAAATATTTTCACCAGTTGCACTTCAATTTCAGTACTTTAGTGTAAGAAATCAGCAAAATTGAAAAGAATTTAATATACAAAGGAAGTTTCAACTCTAATTAGATACCATTTTAAAAATTCCTTTCTAAGTAAGAACCTACAATCGAAATTTCGTGGTTCTGTAGATTTTCTTATTGCGAAATTTGTAGATAGTATGCAAGCGTATAAACATTATCATGTTAAAAAATAGGAAACTTCATGATGACACTCGATAAGCATGCGATTGAAAATTCGATTTTGATAATTTTTATATTGTTTAATCCAATTTTGGTGTTTAATCACACAAATCAGTTCAATTTTCAATTCAACGTTAGGTCTTAACCCTTAAAAACTTGATTTATTAAAAAGTGATTCTAAAATGTTTTTTGGCTTACATTTCTTGAATAAAACATTCGAAAAATACTTTAAAAATTCCTATTTTGTTTTAAGTATGGTTTATGTCTAAAAACAGTTTGTTACCTACAGACAACGATGGACTTCATTGCATTAAAATTCTATAATGTCAAACACAGATGGATTTTAATAGATAATAATACGGGTAAGGAATTTCCTTCCACATTGTAGAATAAAATATGGTATTCTCAAGCAAACAAACAAAGCTAAAAAGATGCAGCTTCAAAAGTGAAAAACATCAATTTATTTTTATTTTTTTATCGGCACTCAGGCTGCCATCTATATGTTGTAAATTGATTGAACAAAATCTTCAGAATGTATCCTATTGGCAACAACAGGCATTGGAGCTTCAGTCTTATTCTCAAGATTTCAGAAGACAAAATTGGGTTTGTTGCTTAAAGGCAACACTGAGCATTTAAGGGTTAATTCGTAAAAATTACTGGAGAATTTTCTTTGTTCACAGCCAATAAAAAGGGAGTAAGTTATGTGCCAAGGGTTCAGGTAAAAGAAAATATACCTTTAAGGATTGATAGTAATTTAAAATAAACGACAGAAAATATTAATAGTATATTTATTAAGCATCAACGAAATTTCGTTACTATATGCAAAATGCGGGATAACGAATCATTTATTCACTACGCCATCATTATCACCAATAATCTAAAATTACAATAGTCTAATATTACAAAAGTAACCGTATTTATAAAAGTAAGAATATTTTAGATTCAAATAGAGAAATAACATAAAATTTCCATTGCAATGCTATAATGAAGCTTATTTCTAGATAACTATATTTTACGTCACAAAAGAAATTTACTCAGTAAATGGAGTAGTTTCGGAGAAATAAGTGCTTGAGAAACTTTCTGAAAATTTTCTTTGTTTTCAAGAAATGATTAATAATAGAGAAAGAGAAATAAAATACTGAATTACTCATAAATTGTCTCGAAATATATAATACTGGAAGAAAAATTACACTCTGAGAACATTATATCTTATCTGTGTTAAGAAAATAGAAAGTTGAAGAAAATAAATGGTATGGGTTGAAAGTTTAAGGACATATAGGTATAAAACTCTATAAAAGAGAAAAACTGGAAATATTTCTAAAGTGACGAAAATAACTTGCTGAAGCGCTAAGAATAATAAAAAATAAGCTTCAAACTTCTTCAATGAAATGCAATTTTCAAATTGGAACTCAAATATAAAATTCAATTGCATCAGTAATCTGAAATCTTCTAAATTATTTGTCCTTTGCTGTTTGACATTCTTCATTATTTTCTATAAATTCATGAAAAAGCTAACTAAATTATTTGATGAAGGAAAACAATAATTCCACTTACAACCGCTAATATTCTATGAATCAAAATTGTAAAAGCTTGAGGGTTGAAAAAATATTTATAAAGGAATAAAACCACAATGAATAATAAGAAAGAACATTTTAATACTCGGGCCGGCGCAATACAAATGCTAACACAATCGGGCGCAACTCATCTGTGAGGTTAAAAGTTAAGGAAAAGCTTATCAAATCAAATTATTCGGCCATACAAAGCTATATTTGCGTTTATAAATAACTTCTTTTGTATTTCCTTCCAATTTCAACTAAAAAAACGTCCAGGAATTCATGAAGTAATTGACGTTTGTTTTCCTGTAAGGTTCTATAGCACTGACAACTGTTTTCGTTGAGAGTCTAAAATAATTCGGCATTTTTGAAAAAATAAATAGGAAATAACGATCAATATCATTGAATTAAGATGATGATGTGAAGTAGTAGGCACATAAAAATAAATAATGAGAAAAACTTGGGAAATAAAAAAATATCAACGTAATCGGGTACAACTCAACTATCAGATTAACGTGCCCCTCATGTACATCAAAAAGCACTAGAGAAAAACCACGATACTCTAGTGTTTGTTGTAGGAATCTAGGAAGTTACTAGAGGTCCCAAACCTTTCTCCGTAAAACCCGCACTTAGTCACAAAAATGTATGTGTGCTTCATCTCAATGATTAGATGAGCACGACGGAAGGTTAATCATCTAAAAAATATAAATGTAAGTAAAGTTCCACCTTCTGTAAGATATTTTCATCAGTGCCTTTCGTTTTCATGATTTTGTTCAGATGACCATACTTTTGAAGAAAAGTGTACTTTTTTGGCCACTAATAAAAGTGTGTTTTTAAAACCGATTTATTTTTATTACTAACTTTCCTGTTTTTGATATTAGTACTAACTTCAAGTGCCTAACCTTAACCAATATTTAAAATTGTATTCTAATTCCTGACATTTTTCTTTTTCAGGATGGCGATCCTTTCTCTTTCCTATGGACTATTAAACGCAACCCTCCTTCCTACCTATTCGGTACCATTCATGTACCTTATACCAAAGTGTGGGACTCCATTCCTGACAACGCCAAACAAGCCTTCGCCATCTCCACCCAAGTCTACTTCGAGCTGGATCTCGTGAATCCAACCACTGTATCTGCTCTGTCTTCCTGTCAAATGCTTCCTCATGGCAAGAACCTGTCCGATGTCCTTCCTGGAGATTTATACTCGCGCCTGAAGAGGCACCTGGAGTACGTGCGTGGCATGATGCCGCACTGGATGACCAAGGATCAGAGGGGCAGGGGACTGTATGCGGACTACCTGTTCAATGCCATTGCGGGCAACTGGGAGAGGAAGAGGCCAGTGTGGGTGATGCTGATGGTCAACTCCCTGACTGAAAGTGATGTGAGATCAAGGGGTGTTCCTGTTCTGGACCTGTATCTGGCCCAAGAGGCAGAGAGGCTAAGGAAAAAGACAGCTGCTGTTGAAAAAGTAGAGGAACAATGCTTGCCACTCAACGGATTAAACTTTTCGCAGGTAAGTGATGCAACAACCCTTTTGGTAATATATCACTCGAAAGTTTTTTTTACATCATTATGGTGGGGCTTTCTATATCGCAAAGCACCAACTTTAGATTAACGCTTTCAGGTTAGGAGACATCATTGAATTACTAGAAAGTTCATTATATCGTTTCTTTGCGCCATTTCTTCTAGTACAATTAACATTATACTTAATTTTTTTCAACGCAGAATTTAGTAAGATATGACAATTCCATATTCAAGATTCTGCTATCGAAACACCATCGTAGATCAGTTTCCACTGAGAGTGTTCAAGGATGGCAACCACCCCCCATATATAGTAGCTAAGTCAGACTTCTATCTCATGTGTGTCCTGGGTGTCTCATGTCCTTCCAACCGGTTCGGTTGCTGTAATGGCATCAGACACGAAGGAATAGGGCGGCGTTCTGTGTCCTGGGTGCTCCAAGGACCCTTGGCTAGATATGTTAGAACAAATGGGATTTGAATCCCCCAGTTTGCATAAATGTAGACAAATACTTGAATACACTCTAACATATTTCTCTCATATATTGAATGTTTTTATGCTTAAGTAGTTTCATGGCCAACCATTTCTGTATTCATGAAGAGATTCATAAGCTAATTTTTATTCCTTTTTCTGTTAATTTATCTTCACTCCTTAGAAACTTGATACATTATCTGGATAATGCAGTATTTTATCTTAATCCAATTCGTAAGAACAATAGGTTATACGTGTAATTGTGAAATGCATATTTAGCTAAACAAAACTGTGGAGCATGTATTTATATTTGTATTTCTTTAAAAGAAACATTAACTCATATATCTTTTGTCTCAACATATAGGTTTATAGTTCTATTAATGATATACACGTTTTAAGTTGCAACACATCTTGTGGTAGATCTAAAGAACTGCACGCATTACAAACATGACTCTCTTAACAAAAGAACAGAATCAACTGCATTTTCTCTCAGTTCTTGCAGACATTTCCCCTCTAGCGAACATTTCCTTCTATTCGACGGACATCAACTTTATCCTAATAAAATGGAACCGATTCCGGAGCAAATAAAAGTTAAAAACTAGGAGCGAGAAGGACATTACTCTCTAGCAATAAAATCCCCAGCCTTTCCCTCCTTTTCTGATTCTGAAAAACATTTTTTGATGTTGTTTTCTTTTATGACGAGGCCGGCGCAGGATATAACAAAGAATGGGAGAAAATGTTCATTTCGGAAAGGCTGTCGGCAACAATAGCCTCTCTCTTTTCCACCATCCCAATTACTTTGCCTCGAAGCACCCAGTCGCTGGCCCTTGCTACCCTCTGGAGGGGTTGCCATAATTTGGCTGTGAATTGCTCGGTCAAATTAAATTCCAAGATAAAACCAGTAATTCTGTTAAGTTAAAATGATTAACTTTCCTCATCTATAATCCGAAACTCTAAATAGAGATGGGAAAACAATCTTGGATCGAAATATCGAAACCTAATATAGAAATAAATTTATATCGAGACATTGGAATAGTTATAATTATTAATTTTATCAAAAGTAGGGATAAGACCAGATTAAACCTTGTAGGGCAATATAAGCTTCGGGGCCACATAGGCAATATAAGCTTCGGAGCTACATAGGTAATACAAGCTTCGGGGCCGTCTTTCTCTTCCCCATTTCCATTATCTCTCAAATAAAAAATATACAATTTAAATTTAAAAATATTTAAATAAACGGTAAAATGATTTTTAAACCTTTTTTCACTCAATCCAAATGCTCTAATACCATAAATTTTCCATTTAAGTCAGTCAGGCAAATTTAAAACAAACTGGATCACTCTAATCATCAAGCGAATTTGGAAATATGAAAAAAATATTCTATGAATAATGATCTGACATCTAAACAACATCTGATTTTAATTTGAATAAATTCGAGTGCACGGCTCTCGTAAATTAAATGAAAGCACTAAAAAAAGCAGTAACTTAAATTACTTTTAAAATAATGAAAAAAAAGAACACGAGGCATCAGAACCCCCAAAGTTTTGGAGCCTTTAGCCAGTTGCCTACTTTGCCTATCTTATTATCCGGCCCGGGAATGATCGTCCTTAACCGGAACTATCTTGGACGATGAGGGACGTCTGGTCACTTTTTCTTCGATTAAGGAATTGTTTGAAAATATGCGCATGACATCAGTATTGCATGTTTTTTGATATTATACCGGATGATTACTCCATAGTAGTTTTGAAGATTGATTTTTTTAAAGGGGCACCATTGTTTTACATTGTAGCACCATTGTCTAAATACCATTTTCCTAAATACCATTTCCCTAAATACCATTATCTTCTTTTTTTTTGTATCTGAGTGCCTGATCGGAAAAACGCCGCAGAGTGTTCCTTCTATTTCTCCTTAGGTTCTCTCCCATCGGTAGTAACTTGGACTCAATAACCTTAAATGAATTTACACGCTCATCGGGATCATTTAAAAATTTACAAGAATTGAATGAAGCATCGCATAAAGAGAGTAAATACTACCGTCATTGGATTACTGTGAAAACAAATTGAAAGAGGTACACGGTACGAAATAAAAGCGGAAGCAAAAATTCTGCCTTTCTGTAAATATTAAATGACATCAATATTTTTATCATGACTTTAGCAGAGGTAAAACCATAGGAATGAAGGATTTGATAAAACAATAAATCGGTTTGGATTTAATTGCAGTAATAAAAAGCAGTGAAATGTTTATTAAAATTGAAGGAAAGCAACGTATGCCATTTAAATTCAGATCAGAAAAAAGAAATTTTTTGCTCTTTAAGATGGTATATAAATCATCTTCGTGCAATATTCAGAAAATATTGCACGAAGCATATATTCAAAATAGCGGAAAAACGACGAAAATTTGCTTAACTTTCGTTATTTAATTAAATATTTTAAGAAGTAAAAATTTTTAGAAATTGAAAACAGCACAATTGATCTAGAAATGTATACCAGAATAGCATATGCAAATTTTATCTCGTAACTTTTATTTATTTAGGAAAACTTCTTATAACAGATAGATCTGTAAAACATCTTTTTTTTCTTTCTAGTTCCTCTCCCCTCGACAGGAACTTGAATAAATAATCATGGAAGATTAACACACTCATAAGGATAATTTAAAATGTTTTCTAAATTAAACAAAACATCTTATAGAAAGAGCAATTAATCCAATTGCACAGTAACTGAATTACTGTGCAACTATATTAAAAGAGTATATGCTTCGACATAATACCGGAAATGAAAGTCTGCTTTGAAATAAAAAAAATCCCTTTTCGGTAAGCTTGAAGGCAAAGTTAGATTTCTTTACGTTAATGTTATAAAAGTCATGAAATATTACATATTGATCAATATAGATATAGCCAATGACTTTATTGTTTCTACACATTGCAGTATTTAATCTGTGATTCTGTTTTCATGTCATTTCATTTTTTGCTATATCAAGGTTTTATCATTCCATTTTTCATTCCAAAAAGTTATGATAGATTTATCGGTCAGTACATTGGTCAACTTTTTTATATCTCAACACATAATCATTCAACCGGTAGGAGTCATAAAGAAATCAACATCTCAGCAGTGCAAATATCTCCTAGATAACATTAAGCCGGCATATCTGAAACAGTAACTAGAAATTGACTCTTGTCACGAATGAAGAAGGACTCTAGATTTACAAAATAATTTATTTAATCTAGGTTACAATATAATTGTGCGAACATTACTTTGTCATATGGTAAAATCACATGACATGATACACTTAAATACTACTAAAATGGGCTCATTTAGAGAAGCCCCTGGTTACAGAGATAATAGTCACTAAATTCTTAACATATAAGAGAATAAAAATTATTAAACATTGTGAGTGGCAAATTTAATACGTGTTTTTAAAGCATAGGAAAAGAATGCAGCCAATTTGAACAGTAAATTTAAATCTCCATCGACGGTTAAAACCAAATACTCAGGCAGAAAATCCCAAACAATTTTAAAGTTAAGGAGATATTTTTCAATAGCGAAAAGGATAAAGGGAATTTTTATTATTGGCTACTACTCTTATTTTTGGCTACTTTATATTTATTTTATTAAACAAATCATGGTCCCGCCTTTTTTAGTTAAATATCAGATTAAAGTATTCTGTCAAAAAAACCTATTATCAAATTAACTATTAAAATTATTTGATTAATTAAAATTAATTATCTACTTAATTAAAGTTAAAAAATTAATTGTTACAAAACTTCATTAAAACCTTTTTTCATGGCTCATACTATATGCCAGCAATCTTTATCTTATAATTATCTAATAATTATATTAATTTAAATAAAAGTCACTGTGGCCATGTATGTATGTTCCACATCTCCTCCTAAACCACTGGACTGATTTCAATCAAACTTTTCAAACTTTTTATTTAAGAAAAGAGAAAGGTCACCTTCAACTTTTCAAAGCCTAAAAGATGCTTAAAATTTCACTTAATTAAAAATTATGCAAGGTGTTTTTCCGCGATGACTTTCATTTCCATAAATTTGTTTCTCTCATTTTAATATTTTTTTTTCAAAATTAATTTTAAACTGAATTCGTAACAATACTTTTGCTGATGAAAAATAATACGAAGAACTGTTTCCATAAGGAAGAATGCTTAAAGAAAATTTTAAAAGTAGACGATTTAACAATTTATATCGGGACCAGCTATTGATTTATTTTCACGCTTTAAATTAATGAACAATTAAATAGTTAATTTAATTGTTTCAAAATATTCATTAAAACCTTTCATTGACTTTAGTAATTTTTAACAAAATTTGAAATACCTATATAACAAATAATAACGTAAGAAGAAAACGGATGTTTTAAAAATCGTCTGGTTCAATTGATATTCTCATTTTTATTAAAAGCGTTTTAGATCAGAAAATTAATTTGTGTACTATGATATTTATACAATAGTAATTTTTACATTAAAAATATTAAACATGAAAACATTTTAATCTGGAGCAAAGCCAGGTATATCAATTAACAGTTATAATTAACAAAATTTAACAAAGATATTAACTATAAATTAATTAAATTAATTATGTAATATACCGTATAAAAAGTGAGGGTGAATACGGTTTATGGGAACTCATAACTTCTAAATAATTCTTGCTGTCAAAAAACTTTCAGTATAAAAGTAGTTTGTTATGATATGGTGATAATTACCTTAATTGAAATCTTTCTATCTTCAATCTTAACGAAGCTATGGGGAAATGATAAATTGGGAGGGGGGTATTGAATATCGCTTTTCAACTCATAACAATTCCAGCAGACAAAAAACTTTTAGTATAAAAGTTGTTCGTTATCATAAGGTGATAATTCGCCTAATTGAAATTTTTTTCTATCTTTAGTCGCAACAGAGCTATGGGGAAATGATAAGTTGGGGAGGGGATTGAAAATGGCTTTTTAGCTCATAACTTCTAAGAAATTGTGGCTATCATAAAAGTTTCAATACAAAAGTTGTTTGTTGTGATAAGGCAATAATTCGCCTAATTTGAATTTTCTTTCTATCTTGAATCGTAAGGGAATTATGGGAATATGAAATTTTCAGTCCCACCATTTCCACCCCTTTTGAGCTGATTAGCCCATCTGTGAACTAGGCCGAGATTTTCACCGTCCTTACAACATATCCGTCGCCAGTTAAAATCTAATCAAAATTACTCTAGTTATCGTGTTTACAAAATAACACGAGCCAAAGCTTTATGCATATACTTCTCTACTACTAACAATAAGGAAAAGAACATTTTGCCCTCTATCCTCATAAGTATTGGAGCTACAAGAATGAAACAGGATGGAAGAAACTGCAAATGACGAGAGCTTTCCAACGAGGGGTAACATGCTTAGGTTAAAACGTATTTTAAGTTAGGGGGAGAGGAGGGAAAGGGTGGGAAAATCACTTTTCAGCTCATAACTTCTAAGAAATTGTAGCTATGGAAAAAGTTTAAATGCAAAAATTGTTCGTTATGATAAGGCAATAATTCGCCTAATTTGAATTTTCTTTCTATTTTCAATTGTAAAGGAATTATGGGAAAATGAAAATTTCCACCCTGTTTGAGCTGGATAGCCCATCTACGAACTCGATCGAGATTTTCACTATCTTTACAACATATCCCAAGCTGGCCAAATTTACATCAAAATTACTCCAGTTATCGTGTTCACAAGATAACATGGGAAAAAGCTTTATATATATATATATATATATATATATATATATATATATATATATATATATATAAACTTTTTAACGGAGGGTGGTTTTGGGTTCTAGGGATCATGATCGGTGAAGATCTGCAGAAATTTTCCCGAAGTCGTGTCATGAGAACCATTGCAATAGGTAGAGTTCCTATAAGGAATCTACCTAAAATGTCTAAAGAAAATAATATTTTCTTATATTAACTTTAAAAGCGGAAATTGCACGTGAGTGAAGTATTTGATAAACAATAAATTGACTTGCATTTTATTTTATAAGAATAGAAAGTATTGTTTAAAATTGCGTTAAAATTAAATTTTGAAATGTGAATTACAATTAGAAAAAAATTTGTACCGTACCGAGATAATTATAATTAAAAAGATAATTAATTTTTTGCTCTTTAAGATGGTATAAAAATAATTGTCTTGCGATAAATATTTCGGAAGTTATTGGCGAAAAACGTTTAATCATTAGGTTTAACAGCGTCTAATTTTCGTTATTTAATTCAATATCTTAAGATCTAATAAATTCCGAAAGTTGAAAATAGCACAGTTAACCTAGAAATGTACCCTAGAATGTTGTGTGCAAATTTCGTGTCGCTACTGTTCACCGTTTCGGAGGAGTTCTTGTGACAGACAGACAGACACTTGTATTTCCTGTTTTCTATTATAGATTTACAATATTATGTATTGTTTGAGGAAATGTGGCAGAACAATAATATTTTGCACCATTTTTCAAAAGCTATACAGAATCGACAAACGCATTCCGTCAGTTTTCTTCTATGAACTAATACACAATGTAAATTTTGACATAATACCAAGTTTTGCTCCTTCAATTTCTATATATCGGAATTTTAATCTCATATTAGCCATTAAATCTTTTAAAACATCTTCAAAGCAAGAAAATAAAACAATGAATAAAAAATGATTAAATGGTATCCAATTTTTGTTTCAAATATATGAGAAAAATAAATCTTTTCTTTGTTTCAGTCGTTTTGATTTTAATTTTTTTTAAAACAGAAGCAATCATTTGTTCATCCTAGAATTTCAAATGCGAATTCTTTGTCTTAGAATGAAAGATGTTAACATCTAAGCAAATATCAAACTCAAAACTTTTCTTGAAATGTTTCTTGAATTTTTTTTTATTTTTCCTAAGTTTCCATTTAAAATTATCGTACAGAGAAACATTTATTTTTTGAAAAACAGTAATTGGACTAATCCCAAAATCCAACGAAAAGGAAATAAAGCGAAATGTAATCACTAAGTCAGAAATAGCAAACTTATAGAAGCAATTATGAATTCCATTTTTCAAAAAGTCATTTCCTCTTTTCGTTTTCAAAACAATTAATCTTGTCTTTTACTTAAATTGTTCTTGCTGTGTAATGGTTCATGGTAGGGAATAACTCCCGAGACAGAAAACGAGCGCTATCTTTTACTGAGTACACTAAACTAATTTAGAGTAGATGGCATGTGCATTAATAATTGGTGCCTTTCCACAATTGAATATCGAATTAATATTTTTGTTGACAAATTTAGTTTGCTTCCAATTTTACATTGTTGTGATGACGATGTATGTAAATAAGGTCAGATTTTCCAATAAAAATTACGTGGAAAAGAATGAATCTAGATAAGGTAGCTTTATTTCATTTAGGAATATTGCAATTTGTTATCTTCATTGTATTTAGTCAACATTTATCTTTTTATTAACTTGTATTATATTAACATTTGTATTTTTTTTATTCTCCAATTAAGTATTTCCACTTAAATAATCCTTTTTATGATCGTATATGTTGTATTTAGTAATAAGATTTTATTACTTTACTTCAAAGGTTTTGATAGCAACATATAAAAAGTAATCTTTTATTTAAAGATGAATCTATTTTTTATTATTTTAATAGGTTACATTTAATTTAAATTTAATATATCCTTTAGTGATTTATATTTGTAATGAAACACTTAACTTAAAAATCCCATTTTCCTCTTAAATGTGGAACGTAGGTTCATTGTTTAGTACATGAGACAGATATAAAAAATATATAGTAAGATGAAAAAGATTATACAGACAATTAATGTTGCAATTTTTAAATAGAATTTGCTATATTTAATTATTAATAACTTGTTTGTATAATAGTATGTTTATATTAATTTAGAAAACTTGGTATGTATACTGGGTTAATATTTTCTCTACTTTTTATTATCATCTTGAGATGATTTTGGGACATATTCCCCTCTTCTATTGCCCAACAATTGGCTTCGTGGAGGGTTGGTTCCAGAAATCTAGATTAACACGACGAACTAGTCCCCAGGCTAGTTAGCCACTATGATTGTTGGAATTTCAAATAAGGATTGTCTTTTTCAAGTTTGGTTAATTATTAGTGCTAATAGTTTTGTCAAGTGTTCTCTTGTATTTTGAGTGTATGAATATGGATAAGGTAATTTAATTTAATCCTAATAATCCAGGAGGGGAGGCCCACCTATGATATTAATTAGTGCCTTTTTCTGCTAAACGACATACGAAAAATCGTAAAAAATTGTCTCTATCCTCCCGAAAAGCACCAAACGTGAAAATGGAAAAATTCTGAAATAAAGACTATATACAAAAAAGTGGATTTCAAAAAAAAAATCGAAAGCTAAAAATCCGAATTCATAAGACCTAAATTAAAATATACACACACAGAAATAATCAAACACAGATATATTCACTATATATCTGACGAAAAATTTCGTGGGTGTAGTAATTAGGTAATGAACAGGCCGAGCAAATAATTACTTTCATTTTATTATCAAACTATTTAAGTCAATTTTAGGAGAGTGGCTAATATACGTGCATCTTAGTTTAGGTTTTCAAGTCAAAAGCGAACAGAAAATCCATGCATTTTCTCATATAAGGGATTAACATATAGACACGTGATCAAAGTGAAGGGAATAATAGCTATTTTTAGTAAATTTTGTAAGTGTTTTAGGGAAAAGTATGGTGCCAACAAGTCGCTGATTTCGCGATCTATGTGGGCGCGTGGAAATAATTAGAATATTTTTTTAGCAATAAATATGCATAAACGCGAGATTAACATACCTTCAGCGCGGAAAATAAAGCGAAACTGGAGTTTAAGAAAAGTGATTTTGGAATACATTAAGTCTTTACTAAGATTTTAAAATATATAATATTAGAATTTAAAGTAAAATTAAGTGAGATTATTACATATCTATATTCCACTAAAGATACCTTATCACGATATATCTAGGTAAAATATGTTTTGAAAAAAAAATTTTGGAGATTGGTAGAAGTAATATTATATCAGATTATTTATGTTACATATCATCTGTCTCCGTGGTAGGCAATTATTATGATTAAAACATTAAGAGATGTTAGAAATATTTCAAAAGAAAATTTGGGAAATAATTCAACAGAATAAATAATATAGGTGATAAAGCGCTTCATATAAAAAACAATTTCGTTGTTTCTATTTACCTGCAACTATGACCACTTGGGTAAATAGAAACAGAAAACTCATCAGATTCAATGACGAAAAGTTTGACCACTTAATATGCAAATGTTAATAAATCATGTAAAGATTTTCCCATGAATTTTGCGTTGAAATTAATGTTTTGTAGTCAATTAAAGGCGTATCAAATTATGCATTCGCATAAGTACTTACCTCACTTTATTGTTTGTGATTATTACATCATATTTTATTAGTAGTAAGGAGATAAAATTCGCTGGGAAATAACAAGTAACAGTCTTGTGATGATTTCAGCTTATGATTTGCTGTACAAGGAGGAAAATAGAACTAAAATTGAACATTTACTCTTCATACATTCCAAATATTGTTAATAGTTTTTTCCAGATGTATAATAATGATATAATGAATAGTTTTGTTGTTTATAAACTTTTCTATGGCTGACTAGCATATCTATACCTTTAAAGCAATAAACTGTAACGAATGATAGGATGTGAATACTAGCATTTTATTAAATAACATGCTCTCATAATAACTGACAATGAAATTTAAGAGATGTTTTTCAGCAAAACGCTTTTACTTTAAAATAACATTTTAGAGGTTACCTTTACTTTGTTAAATTCTTTTTTTGTGAAACTTAAATTGCCATTGAGTAGTTCCTTTATACTTTCTGTACCATTAATAACTTAATCTCTTGAGAACGATTAGATGGAAGAACGGTGCAGATAATATTCACCTGAATTATTTGGGTTTTATCATCCCTACTCACACGAAGCATTCCGTCACTAATCCACTTGTATTCTCCTACCCTGTTATTTTTTTGTCCGCTTATCCAGTCGTATTTAATTATCTGCTTATGATAGAAATTTTTGAAAATTCAAATCTTGAACGGCGAATAAATAATGCAAATCAAAGAAATATCTTTCAAAATATAAAACAAATAAATGTTTTGAATACAAATAGCTGTCTTCTCATGTTACCTTTTTACCCTTAATTTCGGGAGGAATTATTTTTACAACAATTTTAAAAAATGTTTGAATAAATAATAATATACTCGTATTTTTCTTCTAAGAAAAGTACATGTATCTTATAAGCCTTTCCTTTTTATTAACTCTCTAAGCGTTTTACACGTAGTTCTCCGTTCCTCATATTGAGTTCAAAAGCAGGTTTTCATGTTCGTATGTATAATTTCTTAAACTAACATGGATAAACTATTCTTAAGATTTCAGAGTCTTTATTAAAAGCAATAAAGATTCAATCATTCACATTGAAAGCAAATATTTAAGACTTTAAAGCTAGTACATCAAAATAGCTAACCGCTCAGAGGATTAAATATTCGAAGCGTGGAAAGCAGGATGAACAGAACAAGGCTCCTGCATTGCGGAAAATAAACAATTACATATTATGCTGTAAAAGTATTTCACGCCTTTTTACGGAATTTCGAAAATAAAGGGCCCTAGTGTCTGTATAATTCTTCCCTAAAGAAAACTAGAGAAGAGAGGTTTCGCATTTCAGAAAAGAGCACGTTCTCACAGCGGGAAGAATAATTATGGTTGTTAAATGGCAACTGTGTATTCAGAAATTTCTTTGAAACATGGGAAGGTGGAAAACCTTATCTAGTAGAACTTTTTTTCATTGATTTTGTCTTCCAAGAATTTTCATTTTCTTCTTAAGAATCTAAATCGGCCACGAGTAAAGACTTTTGAATTTCTTATAATTTAAAGATTATTTAGAACTTTAAATCTTTTTTGATATTTTCGTTTTATTTTGGTTTATAATATAAAAAAAAACTTTCACAGAAAAGTTTTAAAAAAACAATCGAAATTGATTGACAAATTTTTTTTAATTCTTACATGAACGTTCGTTTCATGAAACGGATCATTCATTTCAAAACTTATTTTTATTACAAGTTTTAAAAATTTTAATGCATTTTAATGCAATTTAAGGTCTGCTGTTTTTTTTATTTATCAAATTTAATGGTATTTCCTTTAAGAAATTTGAAAATCCGTGCAAGTTCATTTTTTTTATACAGAATCATCAAATACATCTTCAAATAATTTATATAAATTTCTTAAAATAGTAGCACTTTTCAGCTTGTAGAAAATTTGAAGTAAAGTTTTTCTTGCTATTTCTGCCTCTATTTCATACAGTTCAATATTTTGAATTTTCGCTTTTGATGTTCTCATTATTTCTTACTCTAGTTTATTGAAAATGGAACTTAAAATGACTTTTAGCGAAATAAATTGGAATGAAATTTCAGTTCCTTTATGGTGCTATTTTATTTTATGTGTGTTAGGCATAATTAACCAAATTAATATCAAGAAAAGGAATGAATTTTGCAAGTCTGCATTATCAAAATTAATTTTTCTGTTCTTTAATAGTATAAATTAATAAGAAATGTTGTATACATTGCGAGACATAATATTACGGCAACATTTTTTGTTAGAAAACACTACCTGTAATGTCTTTGAAATTCATCCTATTTCTTAAACTTAATTTACTTGCAACTTCGTTCCTATTAATTCTAGTATGTACCATTTAATTTGAACGTATTAACGAAATTAAAATTTTCTTCGTTCTTTAGTCGGATATATAATAAAATAAACAGTGCAAAATTATATTATTTTATAAGGAATCTTGTTTTTCATCGTCTGGATAGTACAGTTCGTTATCCTTTGGCAATTTCATTTTTTATTTCCATTAAAACTTGGAATTTTTATAAAAGTCAAATTTTTATACTTATATAATTAGTTATCGGAATTTAAACACAGAATGAAGAAATATGGAATTAAAGAATCAGAAGTAATATTCAGTATAAACAGGCCTCGAAATATTAAGTCAAAGTTTAAAATTCTGCTCTGGAAACGAAAAATTGAGTAAATTCGGTTCTTTGGAAAGATAATGCGTCATTTTAAGGAAAAGAGTCTTTAGCAGAAATTTTTTTATCAACGTTAACAAAGTAATGTTACCAAAGCGTATTTTTTCATTGAAAACAATGTTTTAACCTTAAAATAAATAATAATTTATAATAATCAATAATATTTTTTTTAATTTCGAACTCATTCCCTTTCTTTTAACTGATTCATTAAGATGAAGTGTGATTGGCTAGACAGAGGGAAGCTTAACACAAGTGCCTCTTTCATCGCAGACCAACGACTTTGTAATAAATTTTGATCGGAACATTCTATTTCAAAAAATATCCTTTAAAATGGCTCACGTATTATAGCAGCAGCGCACATGGTTTCCTATCCATTTCTGTGAAGAGGATCAGTAGTCCTATTATACCGGAACTCTCTGCACCGGAGCAACTCAAATATGGGGATGATATCTTTCCGTGTAAGCTTCTGTATCGCTACCAAGATGGGTACATAAATGCAGTGTAGCTTGGTTGGCCCCATCTCCGATGATGAGTCGTACCACTATAATGGAGGGTTGTCGTATGTACTGCTCGTAATATTGGCTATAGTGTGTTCGGTCACAGATCCAATATTACTTGTCGTGGTGGCCGGTCTTTTAGTGTTCCAGCCTTGGCTAGTCGGGATTTTCTTTATGATATAACGTAGCTCGTTGAAAAAAATGTCAAAGAAATAGGAATATAAATAATGGCTATCACAATCAACGGTTTCTTCACATTCAAGCCCTGTCAGAACACCAACTGAGTTCGTCTCTTTAAACAAAAATCGGAAAATTGCCTAGCTGAATTAAAAAATTATTCAAAGCTTTCCAGTTGCTTTCAATTTCAATTGCCATGGGCAAGAAACTGGCAGTTTACCAAAAGCTACGCTGCTTATGAAAACTTATACCAAACGCTAAGCCAATGTAGTCATGTTATCACAAACAATCGGAGGTAAATATTTGTCTGCAAAAGAGTAATTCGTATTGTGGATATATTTTTTTTATTCTATTCGTGTAAAATATGCAGAATACTAAAAAACTGAACCAATCAATCGTCACGTGTTTCAAATTTGTTTATAAAATAGACCTCTATCGATTGTAACAAAATTCTGTTTTAAAAAGGTCTTAACCCTTAAAACTCCGATTTCTTAAAAATTGATTTAAAAATTTTTTTGATTTTCATTTCTTGAATAAAATCTGGGAAAAATACTTTAAAAAATCCTATTCTGTTTTATGTATGGTTTACGGCTGAAAACCAGATTGTTACCAACACTGGGCTTCATTTCAGAAAAAAAATACTTGATAAAATTCTATAATGCCAAACACAGATGAATTTCAATAAATAATAATACGGATAAGGAATTTCATTCAGCATTGTGGAATAAAATATGCTATTATCAAGCGTATAAACAGAGAAGAAAAGAAAAATATAAATAAATTGATGTTCTCCACAGCCTCTAGTGGAGAACATCAATTTATTTATATTTTTTATCAGCACTCAGGCTGCCATCGATATGTTGTAAATTGATTTAATGAACATTTCAATATAAATCCTATTGGCAACAACAGGCATTAGAGCTTCAGTCTTAATCTCAAGATTTTAAAAAACAAAATTGGATACGTTGCTTCAAGGCAACAGTGCACCTTTAACGGTTAATGTTTCTTACGAAGTTCAATGCATTTAGTAAGTGAAAGAATCCTTCTTTACAAGAATTCAATGGCAATTATCATTTTTTCAGAGTTTTTACATGATAATTTCTTTCTCATGTAATCACAAGAATAAAATAATAACATTCCAATAGGATTATGGCTCTGAAATGGAAAAAAAAAAGATTTTCTTGGCGCTGAAAAACGACTTGTTGGCGCCCTTTTCCCGCAGCCTGCGTGTAACCCTTTTCGATCCTCATAAAATCCCTTTGTTAAGGGAATTTTCTTTCTGCCGTTAAGAGTTCCTGCTTCTTTCACACTAAGATCATAACAAATAAATGTTCGAGAAATATGCCCTACATTTTTTCTCTCCAGATTTAGTTTGTTTTGGAAAATGTTCAACTGTTTTAGAGAGGGAAAGAAATGTTTCGGGCTGTTACGATTTGCTTTTTGTTTATCACTCACCCCCAGCTTAAATACTTTTTCTTGCAATGTTGAACAAATCAAAAGTTTAAATATAAAATATAAGAAAAATTCTCCTTTGCAAATTTTAAGAAATAAGCTATACATTCTTAAATATACAATTTTTCTCATTTCTAATTTTTATATAACAACTAGACTTCGTAGTCAGCAAGACGAAGTGTGCATTTATGTAATATTTTTATTGCATATACACACTGGAGAATGTACTTCACTTGAACCTAATATGTGTAGAAACACGAGCTACGTCATTCATTCATCGGTGCAGCGCCAAGTATTTACAACCCTACATAACGTGAGGTTACAACCTTCCAAACTTGATCGCTCAAATATAGGGCTAAAATTTTAATATCATTTTGTTAGGTTTAAAATAGGCATAGATTGCAAATTTTTTTTTCATAATATTGCATTGTCTCAGGAAACCCACTACTGTGCTAAATTTCAAAGCTGTAGCTCGATTGGAAGTGGGTAAGAAATCGATCTCAAGATTTGAGGACAAGACACTCCAATTGAATAAAAGCTTACAGCTTTAAGCTGACGGCAAAGAGTAAAAGCTCATTTTAGGTCATGTTTTCATCGTTAGATTTCAAAGAATTACATTCTGCAAATTGTTACAGGAATTTTTACACAGGATAAAAGCAATCAGCAAACACATTTGTCATTAATG
>BGPR01000085.1:1366795-1381216 GCA_013235015.1 Araneus ventricosus | reverse complement strand
GTTTGTTTTGGAAAATGTTCAACTGTTTTAGAGAGGGAAAGAAATGTTTCGGGCTGTTACGATTTGCTTTTTGTTTATCACTCACCCCCAGCTTAAATACTTTTTCTTGCAATGTTGAACAAATCAAAAGTTTAAATATAAAATATAAGAAAAATTCTCCTTTGCAAATTTTAAGAAATAAGCTATACATTCTTAAATATACAATTTTTCTCATTTCTAATTTTTATATAACAACTAGACTTCGTAGTCAGCAAGACGAAGTGTGCATTTATGTAATATTTTTATTGCATATACACACTGGAGAATGTACTTCACTTGAACCTAATATGTGTAGAAACACGAGCTACGTCATTCATTCATCGGTGCAGCGCCAAGTATTTACAACCCTACATAACGTGAGGTTACAACCTTCCAAACTTGATCGCTCAAATATAGGGCTAAAATTTTAATATCATTTTGTTAGGTTTAAAATAGGCATAGATTGCAAATTTTTTTTTCATAATATTGCATTGTCTCAGGAAACCCACTACTGTGCTAAATTTCAAAGCTGTAGCTCGATTGGAAGTGGGTAAGAAATCGATCTCAAGATTTGAGGACAAGACACTCCAATTGAATAAAAGCTTACAGCTTTAAGCTGACGGCAAAGAGTAAAAGCTCATTTTAGGTCATGTTTTCATCGTTAGATTTCAAAGAATTACATTCTGCAAATTGTTACAGGAATTTTTACACAGGATAAAAGCAATCAGCAAACACATTTGTCATTAATGCGAAAAGTATGTATTTCAACATTTTTAATGTTAAAGTGAATGAAATTCTCAAACTATACATGTTAATAGTTCTACAAACAGTATATTTCGTCAAAAAAATCTAGAAACTGCTCTTCATCATAACCTTTAAAGGTGTAGCCATTTTTTTCCCAAAACGAATTGTTTATTTAAGTCTCTGTTTTTTCAGTATGCACAATTAAATGCCATTTGCTATTATCGGTATTTTTGATGTATTGTCAATGGAGTTCCGTTTAGTGAATCGTTGAAAAAGTTACCGTAAGACTATATCAGACGGCAGCGTTGTGTGTGCAGTTTACGACTACTAAGGGGCAATGCCACTCGCCAAAAGCTTGTAGCACGTGATGAATTAAGACAACCGGTCAAACAGGATTTCGGACATCTTGGAAAGTGCATTCAAACTACGTCGTGGCATTCGTAACAAACTACGTCACCGTCAAATTCACACCCGATTGGTCTGAATTTTCGCTGCTGACAGTTTTCAGAATTATCAGATACATTTTTAAGCCAACTGAATACAGACCAGGATAACCGGCATCCTGTCTGACCGGTTGCGTGATGAGAAATGTTTAGCGAGTGGCATTGCCCCTTGGTAGACGAAAATTGCGCACACAACCCTGCCGTCTGATATAGCCTTTACATGAAACGGCACGATTTAAATTGCCACCTCATTAAAAAGGAATGAAAAATAAAAATCCGTAAACATGCATCGTTTTTAATGACTTCAAGGAACATTCATTCCAAATTCGAAGAAAATCGGACAACGCGTTTCTATGTGACTGCGTAAGAAACAAATTGACGAATAAAATGCCGAATGGTCGAATTTAAACAGGACCTCGCTTCACTCGGTCAATAACTCGTATTCGTCGAGGAACAAACGATTAATTATTTGTCATAGATCACTTGTGAACAATTAAATGTACAGCAGTAAATGAAGAAATTCCTAAATATATCTGTCCCATTTCCTCTTATTACAAAAGAGTTACTTAAGAGACCACTTCCTTTCTTATACAGAGGTGTGCTCGTAGATTAGGTTAACCTGTTAGCTCACAATGTCCTATTTATAGGACAGTTACATTTCACTTTCGTGGCTGAACCGAATGCCTTCTATTGTCTCTTTTTTTATTTGTCTATGAAGTCAATATAATTTACCAAATTCCGAAACAGTTTTCAATGGGTATATGCCACCAGTTAACCAGATTTTGAAGTCCTTTACGCTCCTTTTTTACTGGGACTTTCCTATCTTCCGCTATAATCTTTTCGGCTGGTTTGCATAAAGGTGAATCTGTAAAAACTTTGATGCATGTTTCAAAACAGTGAGTTTCTAACTGTGAGTTGATAAAAATGAGAAGGAAGAACTTCAGTTTTGTATTAAACAAATTGTGATGGTGGTAACCCTTTTTATGGTGTTGGTTCTTTTGAATGGATTACCATGCTCCAGTGATGTAACACAAACAAGTTTATTTAGATGACAACACAGAAGACTAGACAAACACTGAATACGAACAGAATAGCAAAATAGAAATAATTGTTGAGGCCCTTCACGGCTAGCAACAACACAGACAGAAAGATACGTCTGGACCCTACGTCAAATCGAAATAAGCGTTGGGATTCCGGCCTCACTCGCCGACGCTTTCCGACAAGACCCTCCAGCCTTCAAGTTCGCAACTCGACTGATTAAAAACCAATCCCCGACCCTCGGGGGAGGAGAGCGCCCTCCATCGGCGAATGCATGTTGAGAATCCCAACACTACACAAATGTTCTTGTGAAACTCGCAATTTTTCTTGAGAATTGGTAAGCACAAAACGAAAACAACTGCCTCCTCTTTGTACCGAAGTCCAAGGTAATACGTAATTTATATCTATAAACGTATACTCGTTACCATTCACCACGTTTAACTCACCCCAAAAATATTACAAAAATTATTATCCAAACTATTATACAGAGATATATTTCTTCAACGACATTTTTACACACTTTATTTAAACAGAGTAAATTATTATGATTATAAAGAAGGGGTTTTGTTATCGATTTACTTCCTGATGTGCCAGAGTTATGAAATTTTGGGTATTTGTCTTTTCTCAATGACTGCATAGCAGTGCCGAAGACGGGGGGGGGGGGGCTATCGGGCTGCAGCCCCCCAGAGCTAACTCAGAATTCTTGATTTTATTTAAAATCATCATATTCTTCATTTCCCTTCCTTAAAAAAATAATGAAAATGCGACAACATTGCTTTATGGCTTGGCAGGTTCGAAACTTTTCCTACTTTTCTAGTCATTCCACTTGTACTTGTAGAGTTGACGCTGTCGAAGACATTTTTTGCTAATTATTTCATTGTATTTTTATTAAATTATCGAAAGTATTGTATTGTTATTTATGATTTCTATTGTTAGGTGAGTCAAGTCTGTAAAGTTAAAGTGTTTTGGCTTGCATAAGCCAAGAGATTTGACATTCGTCACGGTGATACAAAGTTTGTATGACCTTAGCCCCCCCCCTCCCTCAGATCAAAATCCTGGATTCGCCACTGCTGCAAAGCACACTACAAGCCTGTTTAATCGAATTGAAAGGGGGGGGGAACCGTTTCGGATAGCGTATTTTTCGGTTAAGCCATGAACATATATAGCTATATTGTATCTAATTACAGTATGTAATTCTGAAATGTTTTGAGTGTAAAACGAATTCAAACTGTCTTTTAGGGTAGATTTATGTTCTTTATAAAAGTTAACCCTCCGTCATGCGAAATGCGTCTGACAGACACAGGTGAAAATATCGTAATTAATATTGATAACACCAATTAATTTCAATTTTAGTATTCTAAAATTATTCACTGACCTTCTTGGGGAGGCTTTGAAGAAAAAGAGGGGGATATCTTCCAAAAAAGTCTCGCATTCGAGATTATTTCAGTGCAGAACAGTACTTGATTTTTCGATTTCCGAATTCAGAGGCATTTCGGATAAACCGTGTTTCGATTAACCGGGGTTTTACTGTTTTTGAATATTTTCAGATTTCAATTACCAGTTAATCAAATAGTTTTATTAAATTCATTTATAACGTGATACCGTCTGGTAGTGAGTTAGAGAAAAAAATTCCAAGATTTCATATTATTTATAATGATGAATTAAAAATTAGAGGCTAAAAAGTAGAAATAAATCTACTTTTTAGTAAACTAAAAAATCGTGTTTTTAAAAAACCGTTTTTTATTAAATTAATTTATAGAGCAGGTAATATTATTTCTTTACCAGCAAGAGCAACATAAACGTATAAATAATTTTTTGTTAAATAACGCCTTCTTCTAACGCCTTCTTTTGTTAAATATCACCTTCTTCTAACACCTTCTTTTGTTAAATAACGCCTTCTTCTAACGCCTTCTTTTGTTAAATAACGCCTTCTTCTTACGCCTTCTTTTGTTAAATAACGCCTTCTTCTGACGCCTTCTTTTGTTAAATAACGCCTTCTTCTGACGCCTTCTTTTGTTAAATAACGCCTAAAGAATCTTTAACCGAAATGATTCAACAAGTAAGGAATAATCTGATGACACTTGCAACAATAAGAAGCAAAATGTAGATTATGAGTGATATTCTTATTTCAATTCTAGAAATGTAAGATTCACCTCTAAACTAAGATCGAAAGGAAATGAAAGTATGTGAATGTTTAGAAATCTATAGGGGGATTTGATATAGGATTGATCATAAAATGACTCATTTTCTGCATTGCCGTAAATACAGCAGAAATTATTATGAATATAAATGACATATTTCAGGAAATTATTTATTTTCTTTTCGTAAAACATGTTCCAAACTTCCTGAACAGTGGCGAATCCAGGGGTGGGGGCTATCGGGCTACAGCCCCCCCCCCCCCCCCAGAGCCAAACCAGCATTCTTGATTTTATTTAACATCATTACAACCTGTTTTTTCTTAATTTATCTCTTTTAAAAAAATAATAAAATCGTTTCAGCATTACTTTCTGGCTTGACTGGCTCGAAAATTTTCCTACTTTTGTAGTCATTCCACTTGTACTTGTAGCTTTGGCATGGTCGAAGACATTTTTTGGCTAGTTATTTCATTGTAATTTTTATTAAATTATCGAAAGTATTGTATTGTTTTTTATGATTCTTATTGTCAGGTGAGTAAAGTCTGTAAAGTTAAAGAGTTTTGGTTTACTTTAGCCTTCAGATTTTACCTTCATCACGGCAATACAAAATTTTTTGCGACCAGCCCCCCCCGACCCGAATCCTAGATTCGCTACTGTTCCTGAATATATATTACACGCTCCAAATCATATCACTGCTTCAGTTTTCCTTCTTCCAACAATCCAAACTAATCTGGAAGTCCGCAGGGACCAAAAATTCGTCTTTTTAAATGTGATTCTTATTTCCGGTACAAAATATCTGCTCATTTCATCTGCAAGCTTTACTCAGTTTATTTCCTGACTTTTTTTTCCCGGCCAAAAACTTAATCCTGACGCTTGTGAAATAAGTTGAAGTAATTCGCTACTGCCGACATTTTTAGACGGCCTCTAGTTTTTCTGACAGGAAGGATCCCCATTAGATGGAGGAGTGGAAGAATAAGAACTTCTCTGCAATTTCTTTCTTTTTTATTACTTCTAATCAAGATTCTTATTTTTATTATTTGAGGAAATGGATTTGAAGATCATATGACAGTAAAGGAGGGGAGGGGGGTCATTGAATTAGGTGTTCGAAAATGTCAGTACTATTAAATGTTACTGAAACTTAGATTAGACTTTACTCTAGAACTGTTAGTTCTAATGTACAATAGATAGAATAAGTAACTAACATTGAAAAGAGCAGCATAAATGTACAAATATTTTTTTATTAAATAATGCTATAACAGTTTATAGAGTTAAGTAAGTAATTATATACTCTTACTGTAACTTCGCATCGAGATTATATCGAAATAAAGAATCTTTAAGAGGAGTTAGAACCCTAAGTCCGTTAACCCTAACCCTGTTAATTCGACGTACCTTTTCTCAAATTCTGTTATAGATACATGTTTGAAACTCTTTATACATGTAAAATATACCTTTCTCATTATACTGAAATGAGCGTTTTTTAAAAAACTCAAAACTTTATTTTTTACAATTTTTTTGAGTCTAAATAGGGTAAAATTTCACTATGTCTAATTAAATATTTTGTAAATTTATAAAAATTTAAACATTAAACAAAAGCTCATTTCAGTATAATGATGAAGGTGTATTTTACTTTTATAAAAAATTTCAAACATGTATCTATAACAGATTTTGAGAAAACGTACATCGAAATTGCCAATTTCACATTCTTTGTTCTGACACAAAAAAATTTGCAAAAATAAGTTTTTGAATTTTTTTAAAAATCATTTTAGTCTAATTAGATATATATACTTTACTTGCATAAAAAATTTCTAACATGAATCTATAACAGATTTTGAGAAAACTTACATCGAAATTGCCAATTTCACGTTCTTTGTTCTGACACAAAAAAATTGCAAAAATAAGTTTTTGAATTTTTTTTAAAAATCATTTTAATCTGATTAGATATATATACTTTACTTGTATAAAAAATTTCTAAGATGAATCTATAACACATTTTGAGAAAACGTACATAGAAGTAACAGGGCTAGGGTTAACGGACTTAGGGTTCCAACTCCCCTTAACCGAAATGATTCAACTAGTAAGGAATAATCTGATGACACTTGCAACAATAAAATGCAAAATGTAGATTATGCGTGATATTCTTATTTCACAGTTCTAGAAATGTAAGAATCGCCTCTAAACTAAAATCGCAAGGAAATGAAAGCATGTGAATGTTTAGAAATCTCTAGGCAAATTGTTGGCGTGTGTTTTAGTCGTCGTTTCAATTTTCTCTTTCAGAATATAAATTGAAAACAAAAGAGAATGCTTTCAGGGTCCGTCTAAAGCTATAAATACTAAATGGAAGGAAAATAATGCTTATTGCCGACTGGATGTAATGAGTTTAAGGAATGCTCAGAATATGCTTCCAAGAATGCAAACGAGAATTTTTTCAGCCTGAGATAGATCAGCATTCTTCCAGCGATTCTTTTCCTTAAATATTCATTTTACGCTAAGAATTTCATGTTTTTTTCAGCTTACAGCGGTTTAGTTTGAAACAAATACTACGGAACTGTTTAAGTGAAAATACTTTCTCTTAAAATTACCAATCTTCCATTTCTTCAACATTCTTTCAAGGGCAAGTTCTTATGAAAACAAAAAATGAACATGATTTCCAGAGCACGTGGAATAATCGATTAAAAGAAAAGTTTCTTTAGTTTTTGATAAAAAAAATGAGTAATTATATTGAAAGAACGCAAATTCTCGTTCCATTACTTAGAAATGTTGTTTACAAATGCAATTTCTTTCCTTTATTTTTTTAAAATGAAAAATGGCATTTGTAAACAATTTTTTCAATAAATGGAATGGAACATTTACACGGTTTTTCTTTAAACGTATTCTTTTTTCAACTCAGGTTAAAAATTACTGCTTGAAAATTTTGTTCGCAGTGTCCTTGAGGCCGCGGTGGACTAGTGATAAGGCTTCGTCTTCGTGACCGGAGGGTTCCAGGTTCGAAACCCAATTCCACTAAAGATTCACCTTGTATGGGGTCATTAGTTTTGGATAAAAAAAGAATAATTATATTGAAAGAAAAACCACGCAAATTCTCGTTCCATTACTTAGAAATGTTCTTTACAAATGCAGTTTCATCCCTTTATTTTTTAAAAAAATGAAAAATGGCATTTGTAAACAATTTTTTCAATAATGGAAAGGAAGATTTACACGGTTTTTCTTGAAACTTATTCTTTTTTTCCCAACCTAGGTTAAAAATTACTGCTTGCAAATTTTGTTCACACTATCGTCGAGGCCGCGGTGGCCTAGTGGTAAAATTTCGACTTCGTGACCGGAGGACTCCAGGTTCGAAACCCAATTCCACTGAAGATCCGCCGTGTATGGGGGCCCCCTTTACGCTAAATCATACGTAGAGGCCGGCCCTCCGCCGGTGTGGAAGATTGGAGAAGGGATGCCGGCTCAGATGTCGTCCTCGTCAACTGATGGCGGCTCAAAATTGCGAGGCCCATCCCAAAATAACCCTCGCGTTGCTTCAAAACGGAACGTTAATATAACTAAACTCACGTTCTTGCACATATAACCATGTTCAAAAGTTGAAGACTGGCAATAAAGAGCAGTGTTTCCCAACGCGGGGCTCACGCCTTACAGGGGAGCAATTTGATTTTTAAGGGGCAGCTCGAAAAAGGACTTGTCCAGAATTCGAAAGTAATCGTCTATTGTGATTTAACTAGTATATTTAAACTGTCAAATCGGAACGACAAATTTCTCTTTAGGAATTACTCCCTGAATAATTTCAAATATATATAAAATGTTTTTAATCCACGTAACCGTTTTAAAAAATGGTGAAATTACGAAAATTTATTATTGAAATTATTTTGTAGTTGAATTTCAGCTCTCCATTATAAGTTTTGAAAATTTGGTTACTGTTTTCCTCATCAATTTTCTGGTGATTTTTTCCTAAGTCCTATCATTTAAGTTTCTTCACACGAACAATTTAATTTTTTTGAATATTAAAAGCTTTGTATGTGCTATGTTTTGGGAATATGAATTCCGAAAGAATTAGATGGGACATGGCACAAAACAGTTTGGGAAACACTCATAAAGAGGAAGTGCGACAATTTCTGTTGGTAAAAGCGGCCTAGTAGCACCTAGGTAGACCTTAATATACAAGTATAATTTACCTCCAATATTGGGGTAGGTTGCCTTCCTAGACGACTTTCAGGCAAAACCAGCCCATATTTATGTTTTATGTTTTTCTTGGAGGAAAGCCAGGAAAATAGAATCAATAATTAATTCGATGCTAAGGCGTGCATCGGTATAACAGTTTTTGAATAATTGTGGTTGCTATAGGATTGATTACAAAATGACAAATTTTCTGCGTTTCCGTAAACACAGTAGAAATTATTATGAATATAACTGACATATTTCAGGAAATTATTTATTTTCTTTTCCTAAAACATGTTCCAAACTTCCTGAGTATATATTAAACGTTTCAAATTATATCACTTCTTCAGTTTTCCTTCTTCCAACAATCCAAACTAATCTGTAATCCCACAGAGACAAAAAGTCCTTCTTTTAAAATGTGATTCTTATTTCTTGTACAAAATGTCTGCTCATTTGATCTACAAGCTTTATTCAGTTTATTTCCTGTCTTTTTTTATTTCGAAACCAAAACTCTTAATCCTGACGCTTGTGAAAGAAGTTGAAGTAATTCGCTACTGCCGACATATTTAGACGGCCTCAAGTTCTTCTGACAAAAAGGATCCCCATTAGATGGAGGAGTACAAGAATAAAAACTTCTCTACAATTTATTTCTTCCTTTTTTATTACTTCTAGTCAAGATTCTTATTTTTTTATTTGAGGAACTGTATTTTAAACTCATTTGACATTGGAGGGGGGGGGCATTGAATCAGGTGTTTGAAAATGTCAGTACTATTAAATGTTACTGAAACTTAGATTTCGCTATAGAACAGTTAGTTCTAATGTACAAGAGAATAATTAACTAACATTGACAAGAAAAGGAAACTAAATGTAATAGTAAAATCTAGAACAAAAAAAATATTGCGCAATTGAGAAAGATTATGGAATGCTTTTACTGAAAATAAAAAAATGCACAAAAACAAAAAAACAGGTATTAGTAATGTTATAATTAGCTGAATGAAAACGGTTTTCAAAACACAAACTTTTATTAATGCACTTAAAAGTAGTTACTTATTTGAATTATTTCCTACTTTTTAGCTATTTTATATGTCATAAATACTTATTGAATTTTGAATTGATTTTATTTGACATTCTCGAGAAAGTGAGGCCATTTATATGGGAGCAAAATATAATTTAATTATTCTATTAAATGGAAAGTAAACTGTGAAAAATATATGGTATTGTCAACAAAATGTTGTGAAAAATTTCAAAACTCTGTTCCATCAAAAAATGAATGAAAAATCCGATTGTAGTATTCCATCTTTGCTAACATGAAACATGTCTAGTTAAATGAAACTGCATAAAAGCATTTACTAAGACTACTGTTTGAAAACTGAAGAATTGCAACACTGGAAACTGATGTCTAAAATATTCCTCTAAATTTAAACTTTAAATATTGCTTAATTGCTTGTATGCTTTATTGTTTCTTCAGATAAGATGAAGTTATGTTTCGTAGATAGATGTCCTCCTTAACCCCTTAAGTGTTCAATATTTTTTTACCAGAACACATTTGACAAAAAGTTATATTTTTTTCTACAAAAATCCCCGCTTCTGTTCCACGGCGGAAAGAAAAACAACCCTTCAACAAAAGACCCGGATACAAAGCATTTCATTGACATGGTCAAGCTACCCCATCTGTTGAAAAATATTGATAGTGTTTTTTACGAGAATTAAAAATAAGGTCAAACAGGAAAAAGAAAGGAGAAAATATCGATGCTCGTTTGCTGTACATGCAAACCAGTTAGAGCCAACTTTCGGTAGCACGTACATCGTACGGGTAAACTGGTTAAAGGGTTAAATTCGCTGATTTGCTCTTTATATATCAATAAAGAAATCAAATCGTAACTAATATTTTTCTTCATTATTTTTCTTTTCCTATTATTTTATCTTTCGAAAAATATCAGCAACAATCAGTCACAGAGCAAAAGGAACGTACAACCCTTATAAGTTAAATCTAAAGGCAACTGACCTTTCAATGAAGCTACGGCTGAAAATCCACTAGGTAATTACTTGTTTAAGAAAATTATTATCTAAAGCAAAAGTGTTATTAGTAAATAGTTTGGTTTGTTCTGTATGCATTTTTTATATGTTTTCCTATCCCAAATAACTATTTGCCCACTAGTACAAGAGGTCGCTGTAATTTTGTGATATTCTCTTATCTGTGCCTGGAGAATCACGTGTTCATGATCCGATCCCACAGAAAATCCACCATATGTGCATGCTTGGCGCATGTTAAATGCATCGAGGGTCAAACATCCTTCCATTGGTGCAGCTGGAGGGGTTGCCGGCTCAGGTGTCCTCTTTGGCATCTTATCACGGATCAAAATTTTGAGTTCTGTCCCAAAATAGCCTTCGAGTACTTTCAAAGCGGGACGTCAATTTAGCTAACCTAAATCTAATCTAAGACCAATTTTTAAATGAATAAATAGGTGAATTGCATGCTAATATTTACTTTTTTCCCAAACATTTGAAGTAAATTCTCACACTGTGACAATTGCACTAAATAAATTTTCATCAATTTTGAAACTTCACTTTTTTATGAGCATATGAGTTTTTAAGAATAGTTTTAGTTACATTAACGTCCCGGTTTGAAGCAACACGGAGGATATTTTGGCGAGTTCTTCGTAATTGTGAGCCCTGGACAGATGACGAGGGCGACCTCTGGGCTAGCACCCCTCTCTTCAAGCTTCTGTACCACACCAGCAACCAAAAGCCATTTGTCGCTTTTGCAGTGAATGGTCCAATGAGTTGCGGATCTATCTGGTATGCAAGGGGACTGTTTCTACCTGTGCTTTGTGAGGATCTCGAGAAAGAGAGGATATGCAGTAGTAATGGAGGTGAAAGTTTTAGTGATTGGAAATTTTAATTGGTTGGTAACTTTAATATAAAAAATAATAAACATTTTTAATCTTAGTAGGTGAGTTTTATTGGATGTGTTGTGTTGGAGGAGTTTTAATGAAAAGAGAAGTTTAATTTATGTGATTATGTTTGATGGACGGGTCCCACTTGCGTGAGAGTATTTGTGTGTGTTTTTGAAGATTTTTGTGTGCGTCCCATTTTTCTGTTTTGAGTTGTTTCATATCTTTTATGGGCGTGTATTTTTTATGGTGTACATTTTGCTGAAATTTTTGTCACACGTGACTTTATGTACACATGTACAAATATACTTATAATATTTATTTGAAAAGATTTTGTAAGTTATTGTGGAATGTTACAAAATAATGAAAATATACTGTCTGAAACACAGTACACCAAATTTGAAACAGAATTTATGTGATTAAATTCCACCTATGTCACGGGTGCAGTATGTACACTACTTCAACTTTTAATAAATTTGCGTGGGGTTTTGGGTCCTCCTCGTGCTGCTGGTCGATTCTCTTCCTCTCCAGCTCTTTAATGCCTTGGACCCAGTATGGTTGTTGGAGTCGTCAAAAAAAAGGCCTCACAACGCGTTTGTGACGTCACGAGTTGACGGTCTTCTTCCCTTTACTACGTTACCTTTTAGTTCAAAATTTGAAGATGCTCCGGGCATTTCCTAACGAATTCTAACATTATTAAAGTATCCTAACATAATGTTCGAAGTATCGTTTACAAAAATATGCAATGTAGAAGCACCATAGAACTTTTATTATTTGAAATAGAATTAAAGAATAATAACTACCTATCTATCAGTATTTCGAGAAGAATACATTTTTAATTTAAATAACTTCTTTACAAATAATATGCTGATAACCTGAAAACTCACTATATATATATCTTGTTCCTTTTTCTTATAATTATGGTTTAACTATTTTTAGCATAATTCATTAAAATAGACGCTGCACATTCAATTAAGATATCCTAAAAAATTGGAGACGCAGTAAACAGAATAAATAATATTACCAAGTTACATAAAGGAATTAAATTTTGCCACATAATTCAATCTCAAAATACCTTCCAGACAACTTACTAAAAATATTTCCCTTGAAAAACGCATTTAAAAATGTTTAAAATCGTTCTATCCATTTAAATTCCAACTTTTGGTTATTTTAATGTCCAAATCTGGTTTTCCAGTTCAGATAAAAAAAATTATATACCTCAGTTTCTAATTTACCTTGAGGCGAAACCATTAATTACTTTATTACGGTATCATACACCAATAATCAAAAAATATAATTTAAATCTTACACCTCATATTTCTATAATAGAAAACAATTTTTCATAAATTATATCTTCCCCCTCAAAAATAACATTTTATTGACACAAAGCTTTTATAAATAAAAGAAAAAGCTATGAATAAAAGAAAACACAATAAATATATCTTAAGCAAATTATACAATCCTTTATTAAAATACTTCTTATCCATTAATTATAGATTTTTTACAAATGCACATTACTACAATTTTTATGCATTAGATACACATTTCTACAAATCTACATTTTACACATTAAATCTAATATTTATTATCATACATTTTTGCTATACTTCAATTATTAACTAAGCCTTTTTAATGTTTTTCAACACATAAATTCAAGGTTTTTTTTCAACATTTCAATTTCATTTTTCGCTATTTTTTTTCTTTGACTTAATTTATTTTCTTTTAAACAGAATTTGAATCAACATGTGCTTTTAATTTCCTTTCTTAACAGAAGATTTTTTCAAATCATTATTGATATTTTTGCAGTAATTGTTCAACAATAATATATTTATGCACTAATGATTATGTAATTTTGCGATAGTGAGTAAGAATGATTGTTTTCACGTGATTCAAAATCAAAAGCTTTTTTCCTCCACAGAAAAAAATGATTAATCATCGAATATGCAGTTGCTCTATGTTTTCCATTTCTCAGAAACCCTTCTTCAAACTTTTTAGAAATCAAATTATTAATTACTAAAGAAGAAATAGATACAATTTCAGCAACTGCATTACTTGGATTTGTGTGCTCCGCGCCAGCGGAGGGCGTTTCGGCACACAAACCACTACGTATGGTTTGTGTGTAGCGGGTCCCATACACGGTCGAATCGGTTTTCGGACCTGGAATCCTTAGGGCTCGAAGCCTAGACTTTACCACTAGGCCACCGAGGCCCCATTTCAGAATAAGTGTAACAACTGAACCGAGTATACGAAAAGAGAGGCTTCAGGATGAATTGTACATAATTTTGCAATTAAACAATGCTTTGTAATTGGTGGAAAGTTATTTATTTTAAAGAATTTATTTTTAGAAATAATAAGGGTGTCCTTAAATTCAATTTTCGAAAAAATCCAACTTCAGTTATGCTATTGAATATCATATCATTTAATTAAGCTAATAACATTTCAACGCATTTAAATAAAAATATTAATTTAATTCTATTTAATAAGCTAAATAATCATTATTTGCTTATTCAGAATTTGCTTTTAAATTGTTATAGGATAAATTTGATTTTTAAACTTGCATTCATTTATTTTAAAAAATGTAATCAAGTGAATAAATTAATTTTTAATGCCTTAGTTTCTGTTTTAAATTAATAATTCACTTTAGCGTAAAGGTGTTTATTTTTTGCATTCCTTTTCTTTAATAAAAAACCCTGTAAAGTTAATAAATACTGAATCACACATACTTTGTAAACAGGAAAAAAACTCAAAGCATTCTTAACTCTTTGTACACTTTTATTTAACAAGACTTGTTTCATATTTGTAAACAAGAAAATTTTTAATTGGTTTTTTACTAACTTTCTGATGTGGTAGAGTTTTGAAAATTTGAACACTTGTGTTTTCTCAATGACAATACACTATTTTAATATGTTCAGAATTAATTGTCAGTTAATAGATTATAATATCATTTATCGAAATTGATTTCAAGATTCTATAATATTAAAAATGATGATTTATAAATTA